>JAUYWV010025343.1:0-16832 GCA_032274565.1 Nematoplana nigrocapitula
ATTTCAAAATATTTTTCTTTTTAATAAAATTCATTATAAATAATTAAAATATTTATATATTGTACATAGAAGCATTCATTTCTGACACTTAATACTATATCTTTATAAATTGCATTATCTAGATTTTTGTATTCATTCATTCTTGGTGGTTACGCGTTGAGATTTCTCTTTTTCGCTTCCACCACCCTTTCTACCACCCCGATGCCAACTCATTCTATCTTCAGCTTTGTTGCGTAGATTGTTCAGATCTGAGATGTTGTTGAGCTTCAGATTGATTAAGTTTGCTTCTTGTTTGATATAGTTGTTATAATTGTCGTTCTGGGACATTTATGTTTTCCTTTTTTGCAGTTGAAATAGTTGTTCAGATTGATATTGGCAGGTATGTTCTGATCTCTACGAAGAATGTCACCTATGAAGCTCCATCTAGCTCTGGTGATATCAATGATTGATTGTTCGTTTGCTGATAAAGGGCCTTGTTGCTCATTTTGTTAGTGTATTTAATGTTAAGGATGCGTTTTAGTTGTTTGCGATGGAAGCTGTTAATCTTTTTTTGCGCATATGTGCAGATTGTATATTAGGATTGGTTTTATGAGGGTGTTGCATATCTTCAATTTTGTTTGCAGACTTGTTCTGTTTTTCTTGATCCATATGCACCATACTTTGTTCATGCAGCAATGGCAAGTTGTTTGTGATACTGGATGTGTTCTTTGTCTCCCAATAGTGTGCCTTATAGTTTTTTACATTTTCTCCATGCTTCATTTTCTGGTGGATTAGTTCTGCTTAACTCGATTTTTTCTGTTTTGGTATTATTTACTGATAAATTAATTTTTTTGGAGTATTTGTCTTGCTGTGGTTTCAGTTACTTCAAGCCAATCTACACTTTCTTGTATAAAATCAATGTCATCTGCATATGCTGTGTAGCTGGGAGATTATTGTTAATTGTAGGCAACAGCACCCTGGTGATGAAAATAGCTAATAATGTATCACTTTGCGGGCATGCAATGAGAATCAATAAATAATCATTTAGTGTTTCAATAAATGGATAAGCAACATGAAAAATCGGTCAATCGTACAGCATGGAAATTTCGGAAGAGTAAAAGTTAGGCATTATTAGATAACTGCGTAATTATTCATTATTATATGACATTTCGTTTACAAGATTAAAAGAGCAATTTGTAAATTGTCCCTCTAATCTGAAGACAATTTGTGGTATTTTATCGCCACTTCAACTAGAAGGAGTGCGAAAAACTAAAAGATGATTGAGTGTAATATATCGTTGTTCAGTGTTCGAAGTAAAACTAACCCAAATAATTTAAAAGTTTTTGGAATTTCTCACAGATTTGGTGATAAATTATATCCAGAAAGAAACGTTAAAGACCGTTATCTATGTATTTCCATCTGAGCTTTGCTGAGATTTAAAACGGATTCTTTTTCACAGTAATTGAGATTTCTAAATTTTCTTATAATCAAGCTGCTTTAAAATTTCTTTGCTGAACTCGTGAAGGTTTCCTTCAATTGATTAATTTGTTACCCATGTTAAATCGATATCATTTACACCGGATAGCTTACCAGATATATTTTAGCAATTTAACATATTTGGGCAACAAACGTCCGTTAATATACAGTATTTAAAAAGTAAATAAAAAATGGGTTTCTGCTCATTCAAACCCAAAATTTAGTAGCGCAAAGTGAAACTTCAAAGCTATTTATTTTTTAAATT
This sequence comes from Nematoplana nigrocapitula, assembly GCA_032274565.1. NCBI lineage: Eukaryota > Metazoa > Platyhelminthes > Proseriata > Nematoplanidae > Nematoplana > Nematoplana nigrocapitula. Next base: position 1,721 of record JAUYWV010025343.1, read on the forward strand.
AAAAAAACAGTTTTGAAGTTTTGCTTAATTCGTCAAAATAAGGTGTTGAAATATGTATATAAACATTTATATATTAATTTGTACAATGCCTATATATTACGATTCTTAACCATTTTCTAGGCGATTAATTTTGCAATAATTCGCTAACCATCCAAATGAAATAGTTTTTAAGTTACGTGAAACTCTATTTATTTAGAGGTCTAAATGAACAGAAAAACATTTTGGTGTTATAATTTTAAAATATTGTCGGTTTCTTAACAATTAACCAAATTCGCCAACCGCCCAGACCGTTCGCGAACCGTCAGTCTGGACCGTTGAAAATTCGTCAACCGTCTGAACTGTTCGCGAACCGTCCAAATTCGCGTATCGTCACCAACAGCTATAATGTGAAGAAATTGTGGATTGTAAAATGCTCTTGTTAAGTTGGGCCAACATAATAGGTACTTGAAGATCCTCTCGAATTTATTGTTCATTATGGAGATGAGAAGCGTCTTCTCCAATCTACTCATCGCAAGTTGTGATATAGAGATTATTAGTTAAATTAAAGTTATTTGAGAGCCTCTATGAGTCAAGGTATACTGCTGTGATCAGCTTGCTCTGCTGAGTGTAGAATAGAAGAAACAGAAAAAACGAACTTTGAGAACATCATAGACTGTTTTGCATCAGTGAAATCAAGGTCAAGGAAGGTGCAGTGCTATATTTTGATAATTAATTTATAACTTACATATATTCAATTCCAACCTGATTATACAAGTAGCATAGAGAACTATTTTTGCTCATCAGTCTATTATTATTATCATTAGTAGGATTACCCGTATAGCATTCAAATTCCTTATTCTGTTGATTTTAACTAAATTGATTTAACTATATTGCCTTATAAAAAATAATAAAATTGACTGTTATTCGAGGAGCGGTTTTCGCCCCGCCATGGTAGCTACGATGGTACGATCACTGGGAAACCTTGACTATAACTTGTCCAGTGAAATTCTGCGTCGAAGGGTGCCTCAGTCGGGATGATAACGTTAAAAATGAAGAAGATAATGAACAAAAAACCCACAAACAAACCCACACACATAGCCAACACCTATTTATAAGTAGATGAATCTGCTTTTGGCGTAGTACCCACACCATATACGGGTGGGAAACAATCATGCATCAAAGTGTTACGTACGCGCTATCATTGATCAACGTAACAAAACTGACAAGCATCAAACAAACACACTTTAAAAAACATACTGAAGAGAAACAGTTTTCAGATTCAATTACGTTATTAAGACTCTTAATCTGTTACCATATTGATTTAGCTTTGTAGATAGCAGCTACTCTAGAATTAAAATTCAGTATTCTATGAGTATACCATATATTGATTTTCAATGCTGCAATCGCCTACTGCAGAATTCAAATTCCTACGAATACTGGAAGTCATCTATTATCATGTTTTTAGGGTATTTTCTGCTGTGGGCATCTCGATTAGAAATTTTGCATCTCGTGGCTATTTTTCCTATGTTACCCATTGGCATAGCAGTTTTTGAGTCATCAAGCATGCAGATCCGTCAAGAGAGTTGGGAGATAAATACCGGTCAGACATACATACATATATCTACATTTCTCTAATTATAGATAGGATATAATATATTTTTCCCTATGTAATATTGAATTGTAGCGGTTTAGTTATACACAAAATTTGGTAAAGAAAAGACTAACGAGCATAACTTGTATTCTTAGAGTTGATTTTATGGAAAAGTCATTATAGGCCTATCTAGAAGATTGGGCGTTATCTCAAGGCTTGGTACGGGCGCTACTGTCCGTATAGATATGCCACTGGCCTAACTTTATCAGAATAAGTAATGTAAATTTGGAGATAATGCGCATAATATGTTACAGCAATTAATCTATATACTGGGTGATTGCAATATTATTGGTCACTGCAGCGTAAGGTATTCTTTAACTGTACGAAATTTTATTGAGATAGCATACCAAGAACAGTTATAAAAATAACGTAAAGTTTTAGGAGTTTTCAAAGGGTCTAAAACATACCCTTAATCCAATGAGATAAAAATTTATAAAATTTTAAAGCGGCCATTAAACTCATTAACCATGGAACATGAATCGTTTAAAAAATATTCCTCAAAATTCATAAAAAAATAGTTTGCACAACTTACAATTGATAAAAAATTACGTAGATAAAATTGGAACAAATAATTTTTGCTAATGCTTTAATGCAAACGAAGCCATTGCATCCCTCAATGTTATTATGGTATTATAGAATAATATTCGATGGAATATTGAATAAGGGTTTAGTCAGGTGTTTAAATAACAAATTATGAACGTAACGTACAATATTTAATTAAATCAACTTAAATAGTGAAATGGAAATAACTTTTGTGTATGAGAAATAGGTCCAGAGATAGATTCATAATTAAAATCAGCATTTCACAACGAACCTTCATTAACCAATGTAATGATTTAAATATCAAGTTCGTAGTCCATATTTCATTTCTTAATAAATATTTTTGATGTCCTGCATTTTTACGGTTGTGGCGCGCAAACACTCAACATTAGTGTCATATAACGATAATGTATAATGATAATGTTCCATGTATTTTATTCATTTAACAAATAACACGACAGAAAGTAGAAATGCCATATGATATAATACATCAGTGTTGGAAATTAGTTCTTTTCAATCGATTTTGGTTTAGTATACAATTTAAAGGAAAATATAAATAAAAATAGTTGTAATTTCAAATAATTTACGCGATAACATGTATGGTGAAAATGTCTTGTTAACCTTCTTGGTTAATTATTACTATCATAAAGAAGTTGTGTAATTCTAAAGGATAGAAAATTAAATTTCATATAAACTTTATGGCATGAAATCTAAAAGAAACTATATTCCCATCCAAGATCATTTTTTGTTGCAAAAAATTCAAGCAGCTAGTCTAACTCTTATAGTCGGTAGAAATTTCATCAACATTCTGGGGGAGAATTTTATCAAAGATGTAAGCGGAGCAATGAAGTCTCTCAGTGAGTCAGGGAAGCCCCCACTGGGGAATGGGTGAAATGGGGAGGAAGAGGCGCAAGACACAGTAAAGAACTCTCCAATTCCCTCCCTCGCTGCTGTAGCAAACCTTCTCGCGCCTAACTCTCGCCCACTTCTACCTCCGGACGTCATGCATCGATCCAATTCAGCTGAATCCCTACCACACCAAACCCATCAGCAGCAATCCGCCGATGGCTGTGGCGCGTTAGCTATGGCTCTCTCTCCCTCGCTCTCCCTGCAGTTGTGTTCCCCTTCAATACAGAACGCATACCTCGAGCGTCCTCCTTCCGTCTTCTTCAATCCACCCTTCTCCCTCTACTGTATAAGCCTGCCTGCCTGCCTGCCTTTCACACACACACCCTGGCTTTGATTCGCTCAAGCGGGCGCAGCACGGTCGAAGAAGAAGACGTGAATGAAGCCTGGTTTAGTTTCTCCCTCTTGTCTGTCTGTCTGTCTATCTACTTCACTTCGCTTGCTATCTCACTCCCCTCTACAGAACGCCTACAAATAGAACCTGGCAGCCATCTGAGTACGGAAGTCTAGCTAGCCCGTCTAAAGCTCTCTCTCAACCTCTTCAGCGACTAACAAAGAAAGGCAGGAGAAGGCTATAGGCAGGCAGACAAGGCACACAGACAGAGCCCATAAAGCTTAGCCTGCCGAACACAGCAGCTGCTATGGCAAGCAGCAAGCGCGCCTAAGAGCTTGGTTGGTTGTGGCTTTATCTGCGTGTGGTAAGCAGATACCACCATCACCGAAGAACGACATCGCATCGACGACGCAGTGTCATACCTCTAATGTCGGTTCATTCAGCTAGCAGGCTTTGACTGGTTGTTGATAGCAAGCAAGTACGCAACATTAACTAACAGTGAGCGCTCGTTTCGACTGCAGAATGTCCAGTCAGTCACTCAACAACATTTTATCGATATGGATGAACTTCACAACCCCTCTCTCTCTCGCACACACGCAGTCACTCACTCGCTCGCTGGCACACACAACACAGAGGGCTTGCAGGACACACACGCAGAACACACAACGCACTTCACAATCCACCACCACCGACGACTCTCAAGGAACAAACGCCTTCAGGAGCCTTGCAACCCCCTCCATTTCTTCGCACTATCTAGACCAGGAACAATGTGCGTACGCTGTGCAGTCGGAGAATGCGTGTGCTCTGACACACTTCTAAGATGAAGTTGGGGTCTATCGGAATACTGCACGCGCGCGTGTTTGACGAAATACTGCACAACTCTACTGTAGACTGAAATCATAATTATGAAGATTACATCAACTGTCTATAGCATCTCCGAGAAATTATTCATACAGAAAAGCTTAAAGTCTGCCATGAATCATGAAAAAGAGCTCATCTGGTCTTAACAGCTCTAAGTAGATGAATTGTCGCTTACAAAAGGTCGTCGAACTGCGCAGTTAATTTCACTTCCTTTAATTCTTCAGAGTTTGTATTGTACGAAGAGATGTATTTAACAAGTCCAGACATCATTGAATTTCTCCAAATGCCAAACCAATATTCAATTCCTCTTCTTTATTGCCTCTTGCCAGAAAATAATACAGAACTATACGCACTTTCTTTAATCCCACAGCAAGCATACCCTCATAATGTCAAAGTCTTTCAGTAAAACTGTTCTTTCGGAAATGATTTCATCAACAAAGTTAAACGCTGAGGATGATTAAAAACGAATTGACTTAAGAATCAGAAATCGACAAGACTTATTGTCAAATAAATAATTATCGTTGAACATTTGAGATACAACACGATATTCGATATTCTGCGTTTGGTTGTGTAATTATTTTGACCAGTTCGACTGAGAAAAAAACAAATAATGCTCAAACGAATTTACAAACACCATCAGTTTTGCCCTCTGTCGATCTAATTATCTAGAATTCCAAGACCTGCCCCGCAATCGGAGTTTTGTAGAGCCTAGATAACCGTGTTAATTTATAGTTTCTACACTTAAAGACTTCGTCTCGTTGGTCTAATTGAGATAGTCGTGGTTGATCAATATATAAAAACAATTACTGTAGTTCCACAAAAAGCGTTTACCTAGACAATACCCCACGGTCAAAACCAAACGAGTATTCAATAAGTAAAACCCAAAGGAAAAATCGCTAAAATTAGACTACATAATTATTATTTTATTCAGTAATAAGCAATCAGTTTTATATATACTGTAACTTCAAATCTAGAGCATAAATTACTGGTAAAACAACTCACACGGCAGACAAAAACACACACAATACTCTTTTACAAAAGTGATTTCCAAATGTCATGAGGTGAAGGAAGCTAGAAGTAATCTATCATTCATCCAGTAATTCATATACAAGCGACTATGCCAGTAAATTACAAATTGAGAAAATGTTCAAGGCCAAAAACAAAACGTCATGGAATAGAAAAATACTATTTGAAAGAACCGCTTATGCTGATTGAACATCTATAATGGCGCTTGAATAATATCTATAAAGATGATCGGACCAGAAGGTAGCTTTTTAGGAACAACTATTTGGTCTGGTATACAGGTAAAATTATAATAAAAATATATTTTAATTTGCTTATTACAGTTAATACTGTTTATCCTGATTGATTTGTTTCCACTAAAAAAGTTTCTTTTAAATTTAAACAATTCTTGAAGTGAAATATTTCTATTTTCCATTACATTCGTTTTGATGATGGACAAACATAAAAAATATTGACGGAAATAAATTGTTCTTTTCCCGCAAACACAATTTTCAACTGTTTCAATCGCACATCGCAATAGAAGGGCACAGAACAAACACAGATAATTACAAACAGAACAATGCGACTGGAGTGCGATGATTACTTACGGAACACAGAACATTAAAACAGTAATTATAAGGTAAAAGTATATGTATATCGTAGTCACATTTGACTAACAAAAATGCAACGAATGAATCTACTGTCGTCCAATCATACTCAATAATTAATCGATTGTATGGTTTGCCCACCAAAAACATCAATCACAAATCGGCGTAATTTCGTCGAAAAGAAGTCCCGTGTCTTGTCCCTCGACATTCAACGGTGATCCCTCCGAAGAGTTAGTAATCTGTGCCATCGTGGTGGCGACTAGTGGGGGGTCCTCCTCGTTTTCTTCCTCTGCTTCTCCTTCTTCCATAACTGGCACGATGGGGCTGGCCAGGTCTGTAGTAGTGGTGGCACATCGAGTTGTTGACACCGGGGTGGACGTTGAGGCAAGTCGGGAGGAGCGAACCACCAAACCTGCCAGCGCATCCTTGTACTCCTGCGGCGGCGCAAAACTCGGCTTACTGTCCGTGTGGAAATGGTCAAAATGACTCACGAGACTGTCCTTCTTCCAGAACGATTTGTCACACAGGTGACATTTGTACGGGTAGACGCCGATATGATATTGGGCCAAGTGGCTCTTGATCGAAGCCAGCGAAGTGCTACTACCGGTACAGACGCTGCAGTGGAAGACGACTTTGCCGTAACCGCCCTTCCGTCGGAGAACATAACACTCATCCGGGTGGGCTGGATGAAGCGGTTTGTCCAGACTGAGCGGAACAACCAGTAGATCAGAATTGGTTAATCCAGAGGTCGACTGCTGTGCCTCCTCCTCCTCCTCCATCCCGTCCAAATGATCCAGAGTGTGGGCGTCGCCATTGGCAACTGCTTCGAGATGGTGATCGGTCATGATGGCCTCCGTGCCGTTGTCATCAAGCGAGTCATAGGCGATCTGAGCCGACGGTGTACCGACGTGACGCTGGCCACGCTCGTGCTTGACAACCACTCGCGACATGGCGGTTCGGTAGGGCGAGTACTGGGCCAGACGGAAGACCTCAGTTGGGTGGAGTACCTGATGGTGGAGCAGAACGTCGTTCTTCAGTTTGAAAAGTTGCTCGCAGATGGCGCAGCGATGCGCTGGAACGTTCAGATGGTCGCGCACAATGTGACCCCGAATCCCGCCGACGTAACGCGAAGACTGACGACATACTGAGCAGGTAAACACAGTCTCGCGGAACTTGCCCCGACCCTTGGAGATGTACATATCCTTGGGAACAATGACGTTGCCCAGAACAGGCTTTTCGGGTTCAGGTCCGGGTCCCAGCAGTTCTGCGTCTTTCTCTCCCGGATTATCCATAGAAATCAATTCAGAGTGGCTCACTTCATCGGCAGTGAGCAGCGGTTCACCCTCTTCATCTTCTTCATGGACATGTACCGGCGGCTCTTGAGACGTCGATGAATCTGGACGTGGCTCTTCCATATCACCCCCGCCACGATTAAGCAGTGTTCCATTTCTGCCTACCATGGAGATGAAATCGAAAGCCGATTTGGACGCCGAAGAGTTAGCACTACGGGCGGCGCCACCTCGACGTCGGGAACCTGCGGCCAGGGCCGTCTCCAATTCCGAATCCTCCAATTCGGCTAGTGGCTTAATCACTGTCCCCTTCCATTTCATCTTGGAGAGGTGTAGCAGTACATTGACTGGCAACAGACCGTTGTCCTCCCGACTCAACCGGGAGCAGTGCATCGCGGCTGCTTTATACCGTTCCGGCACTTTGGCATGGACACCCAGGATGTGTTTGCGTATGTCGCCCATACCGTGGGGCGAGCTGGCGGAGCACCCCGAACAACAGAAGTATCTCCGATTCAGACGCTTAATGATATAGACCTTGTAGTTGCTGTAGATGTCCATCTTCTCCTGGATCACTGGCAGAAAATCGGGGGTACAATAACCTTCGGTGAGTTTCACCAGTGCCTCCAACGAATAGGGCAAATCAATCACACGTTCAATGCGGGAAGGATCTTCGCGCTCCAGTTCACAACAAGGGCTGTATTCGCGCGGTGATTGACTATCATCGACGGGCATTGGAGGCAGATAAGAGGAGGATGTACTGGGCTGAAGACTGATAGCAGAAGACATATCAAATGGTTCCGTCTTCACGACGGACTGTCCAAACAAAGAGAAAGCACCCTCTTCCATTGAATTCGAATTAAAGGAAGAAAACTCGTCGGGAGGCACCATGGAAGGGTGGTTGGGATAGAAGGGCATTCCCTGGCTGTTCTCCTGGTATGGATCGCCATAGGGGTCACCATCGAAAGATTTAGACATCATCAATTTAGTGGGCCTTTCGGAGGCCAGACGAATAAGCATATCATCCGGATAAAGCTGATAGTTGTTCTCTCGCGATATCCGCGACGCCTGACAGCAAGCGGTGAGAAACTCGTGCGGAATCTTCGCGTGTACACCCATGATGTGTCGTCGACTGTCAGCAAGGGTGGCCGGTCTCATCTTGTTCCCGGGAACTTTGGCCACATGGAACACCCGAGAGCAGGGACACCGGAAGGCGACGGTTCGTTGACCTTTGCACAGCCGGGTCAGTTGATAACTCGAATAGATTCTCATCTTCTCCACAATATCATCTGCCTGCTCGGGGGAACACATCCCGACTAGCAGTTGACGCATCACTGGCTCGGAGAAGGGCAGAGGCAGAATGGTTTCACTGTCGGCCTCCACCTCCAGAGTGTGGCTCCCCTTCCGACCACTGCCCGGACTGTTTCTTGCCGCATAGTGATGAGTCGTTCGCTTGTGCGAGTTGTAGTTCCTGTGGGACGCGTAGCTACCATGCCCCGAGAATCGGCGGTGATGCGGCGGATGGGGAAGGCTCGCCGAGGGAGGGGGAAACGAAAATCTTGACGGACCGGGTGGAGGCGGAATCCCGAAATTCATCGGCGGTAAGAATGGGAACTGGGGTGGTATCGCCTCGCCTTCGTTCACATTGATGTCGCCTTCACCGCCGTAGTCATCCTCGACACTGTGTGAACCCTTGCGGAGGTAGTCGGACTTCCGCTTCCGCTTGATGAAATCTTTGGCCAGTCGTTGAAGTTTGTCTTCGGGTAGCAGAGTAAACTCTATCGGATCCAGACGGGAGGCCTGGAGACAATAGCGGAAGTGCTTCGTCGAAATGCCGCAGTGCGAGCCCAAAATATGCTTGCGTACGTCGGCGAGAGCGTGCGGCGAGGAATAGGAACAATTATTGCAGAGATACTTTCGATTGGTTCCCCGACAGTCCATGACAACTGCGAGTGCAGAGTACACCCGCATTTTCTGGAAAAGGAAATCCTGTGTACTACGGGGCAGGCAGAATGTCAATTTCTTGAGAACACGAAGCGAGTAGGGCAACGGGATCTTCCGTTTTCCTGGCTCGATATAACGCGGCTTAAAGTTGCGCATCGCCAACTGTTCTTGGAGCTCTTGGAACTTCTCCTCCCCCTTAGGTAGATGGGTGTAACGCAGACAGTCTTTCAGGTATTCGCGCGGCACATCCAAATGGACTGTCATTAGGTGACGCTTGAAATCGCCCAGACCGTGTGGGAACACTTTGAGGCAGTCCGGACACTCGGGGATACGCCGATGATTCTCCTTACCCAGTATGCGAATGGAATAGGCGCAGAATTTTCGCATCTTGTCCACAATAGTGTCCAATTCTTCGCACCTAGCAAAGTCGTTGCGGAAAGCCTCTTCGTCGAACGGAAACGACACGTACTCTTGATTGCCAACCTCGCCGGGTGTCTGGATCGACACGACGTCCTCCCCGCCACCGTCCGATAGCAATCGCATCCCGCCCGGCAGCGTGCTTCCCAGATCACCGCCCAGACGGGCACGCTTGGCGGCGGCCTCACCACCTAGTGCCATATCGTCCCGACCACGTTTCAGACTGTCGCTAGCGAGGCCACTCAGGAGGTCGATTTCATCGTTGTACTCGGGAATTATCTGAGTCACCGTCACCTCTTCGGAAAGAATGGATACCTGAAAAGGGGAAATCCAGCATAAGTTATTCATACACTTTAAAGTTGAATCCTCGAAAATAGTTCCGGACACCACACCGAAAGGTTTACAACAGTTACTATATATATTATTAAGCAAGCTACGTGATTCCTGCGTCGGTCGGTCGGTCCCGTAACGCCAAAACAGGTCGTCTGATTGGTCAGTTTGGTGACAGAGGGAGAAAGAGAGAGCACGAGCCAGCGAGCACAACTTGATTCACTTACTCACTCACACACAGGCTGGCTAGCTGGCCTAAAGCTGAAAGCATACTCGGGCGAGCTGATCTATTGATTTTCTCCCACTCAGCAAGCAAGACTACGGCGCTGCACTAGCGGACACTGCCGGAGCAAGCGGTTGAGCGTACGCCAGAAACACGCTGCACACCAACTGATACTCAACGTGAGCGCGTTGTGCTTTAGATACAACGCACGCTGCACAGCTGTGCGATTGAGCGCGTTGTGCTTTATCCATAACAGCTGCAGCGGGCCACTGGTAGATATTACCTTTACTCGGGTACTCAAACCAAAATTTCATACTGATGTGGTCAAAACGGCATCAAGATGCCGCTACAGTCTCAGAATTATACACAATTTGTTCGCAATTTTCGTATATTCAATTAAATCATTGATAAGACTACAAATTTATACGACCACTCCAAAATCTCAAACAGATCTATCAACTTAATAGTTAATATCAACAACCTCCTAGTTAATTACTCTATTTCATACAACCAACTTTTAATTATTATATTTATGAAGACTTCAAAAGGATAACATCATCAATATCAATGATCAGGGTGTCCAGCGGTGGTTCAAAATATGTTTTCGTGACCTTTCCGCGATATTTGAAGGAATTATGATATTTTTCCGTGAGAGTTAAAAATATTTTTACACAATGTATACATTGGAAATTTTGCAAATATAGCTGCTTGGGGCCGCGGACGATCTCCGTCAGGAATTTCATTATGGCGTCGTTGTAAGGGGGAAATTCCGATGATTTTGAAACTCTTCGCATTGTAGAAGAAGCAATGGAACAGGTCTTCCGTGGTCTCCTCCTCATCTCCGCCGCAATGAACAATATAAATGTGGTGGAATAGCGATCTTAATTAAAGAAAAAATCATTTGCCTACTAAGAAGATTTAAAAGTAATCATCAATGATATGCAAAATGTAATACTTGAAATAAATAAATATATATATATATATCTTCAGCGATATATGTATAAAAAACATTCATATGTTAAAATCCAAGATTTTTATAATAAACTGAAAAATCAAATTGATTATATCCTTCAGAAAACCGAAACTATTTTGATAAATTATTCAACAAAAATGTTTATAAATCAATAGCTTCGAAAACTAGAATTACTAGATCATCAAGCACACCCATTGATTATACATACTTAAGACCTAATAATAAAATTAAAGCGATTGCAGGTACATTAATAAATAAAATTAGCGATCACCTACAGTATGTGCTTAAAATTGACTTAAAAGCACATGAATTTCACGCAAAGACAAAAAATAATCATAAATGATCACAGTTTTAAAAGACTTAAAAGACCTCCAGAAATATAGAGACTTTATAAAATAAATGGCCAAAAATAAACTATTGAAAGTGAAAACAGATACAAAAGATTCAATAAAACAATAAAAATCGAAAAATATAATCATTATAAAAGATTATTTAGTACAGATTCAAGTTATAAAATTCTGTGGAAGGAAATAGAAACGATTCTTGGAAAAATAACAAAACAGATACAATAAAAAATATAAATACTGGTGAAAAAACAATAAATGATCCAAATGAAATTGCAATTTTTTTAAATAACCATTTTGCAACAATAAAAGAAATAGGACAAATTTTAGGCTAATACCCATAAATAATTCTATTTATTTACAAAAAACATATCAGACTGAAATATTAAAAATCATTGATAGCCTATATAGTAAACTGGTGTAACTGATGATCTTAAATGGGAAAATCACACTAAAAAGATTATTCTATTAATTAAGAAACAAATACCAATCTATTATACATTAGGAAATTCATTGCGCCAAAGTAAAATGTTGATGCTTTATGGGGCGCTAACTTTTCCAAAATAAAACTATGACATAGAGATATGTATAGTAAAATAATAATAAATTGATATTACAGCTGCAAAAGGCTGAAAGTAGGTAGAAAACAATTCTGAAAAAATTAGACTTTGCAATAGGAAATACAAAAGCACTTTATAAACATAGTAATTTATTAAAAGTATATGATCATGGAAAATTGAGACTAACACTAATTTACCATAAAGCTATATTTTAAAAAAGAGTCAAGTTTCATAACTGATGACATACAGATATATAAAAATATCCATAAAAGAAATCTAAGAAATAATCTAGACTTTAACAAATACTTCATTCTACACAAATAAAATTAAAGCCATTGAAGAAACAAGTGTTATATGGAATCAATCTATCTGAAATCGATCTTAAATCTATTCAAAAGAGAACAAAATAAAAGGAAATAAGAAGAGTATTTTATTATTAAATAATAAAAAAAACATATGGTTATGGCTCTTCCATCTGTAGTATTTTTTAGTTTCATTGCTGATGTTTGTAACACCATTTTCAAACTATGCGTATTATGTGTAATGATTCTATACTGTTTATTATCTGTAAATGATTTGAACGATGTCAGCTTTGATCTGCTCTCACAGCCTCTGGCTTCCTTTTGTTACAAACAATACAAATATATTAATATTATTATTAACGATCGTAAATCGGAGAGTTTTTCTTTCCTATTATGTAGAGGAAATAAGTTGTAGTCGTAAGCCTGCCGACTCGAAATTTGTGAAGTGTCAGCGGAATTAGCTCTGCTAAGTTGATCTTCGATTTCTTTTGCAAGGGTCTCTTCCCTGTGTAGTTGCTGTACCATATAGTCCACCAGCTTCGATTTCCCATGATTGCTTTATTCTTCACTGACGGAGTTTCTCTGCAATCGTGAAACCAATGGGTGTGTTATTTTTGTCCAAACTCGCCGCCTTGTCCGCATCCTGTTTCCCTCTACACTGCAGAGTGCGGGAACCCATTGGAAATGGAACGAAGTTTCTGTCAATACGTTTCAACAGTTGAACGTTCATGGTGTTATTTGAATGTCTTTATTTTATAAGCACGAGATAGAGGCCTGACTGTTTGAGAGGATGATGCCTGATCCAGGGTTGTGGTCCATATTCTTACTTCCTTGAGAACTGCTATGATAGCTGTCCTTTCTGCCCTGAAACTCGTACTAAATCTGCCTGCCAGGGATCTGATCTTGGTGTCATTCTTATCTTGTTGCTTAATAATGACTCCACCGTCTTCATCTTCCGCGCCATTAGCAACTGATCCGTCACTCCAGATATAAACTTGTACAGTATAGGTTCGAGACTACTGAGATAGGTCATAGTAGCTTGTTTCTGGTTCCTCTTGGAGTCTATCTTACTGATGGGTGGTTCTATGTTCTCACTCAACTTGACGTGCTGGCGATTATCTTTCTAGGGTGGTTTCTCCCTGAGTAGTTGCCAAAGTTATCTGTTCTGTATGATGCTCCTCCAATATCCCGCCAACCTATGGTTTGTATAGACGTTTTCTGACTTTCCTGACAGGGATATTTTTTTAGGGATCGTCTTTCCTAAGATTTGGCCTCTGATTTTAATTGGTTCAAGTATGCTTCCAATAGGGAGGTCGTCAACATTCGTTTGGAGTGGGCACCCCGTGATGATTCCAGCTACTGCATTTTGTCTCGCATCAAACTTTTCTACATGCGACCCTGATGAGGAGGGTATCCAAGCTCCTCCAACATAGTCAACCAGGGATCTAACGTAGGTAATGTATATGGATCTTAAGAGGTTTGTGTTCATCCTCCAGGTCCGATTAATTATCAAGGGTTCTTAATTGTCCGTTTATTCGTTCATATTATTTCTGATGTTGCGCGCGTGCTGGCCACAGTGTAGCAGCCTATCGAGAGTCACTCCACGGAACGTGGCAGTTTTCGGCGTTCTAACTTTCTTATCCTCAAGGTAGAGGTTGATCTCCTTATTGGCCTCTCTCCTCCATTGAGTGAGTACATCGTTCAGCAGTTCTCCGGCGCTAATTTTATTTTCCGATCCCAATCCCAATCCCAAATGGCCTCAGTTGCTCTCTGTATGAACCTTTTTGTCTCTTCAATAGACTGCACTTAACTCTTCGCTAGAGATCATCTGGAAAGGAGTAACTCACCACTTCCTTTGGTATAGCGCCTTTAAGGTCTACAACCCAAATAAATAAGAGCACTGGGGGGTCAGGACGCTACCCTGCGGGATACTTCATCGAATTTTCATATCTACTAACATGGTATTGTTGGACCTGACTCTAGTCGTTCTTTCACAGGTGAACGTCCATAACCAATCCACCATAGATTTAGGGATACCAGCTCTATGCCTCTTGATCTTCAGTGCTTTTCTCAAAACAGTATCATACACTCCTGCGAAATCAAACAGGGTAATGAGAGTAATTTTCCCTGGTTTGGTCGTATTTCAGCCGTCTTGCGTGCCCTGGATGAGACTTCCGCTGCGTAATACGGAATCCATCTTTCATATTCTGTACAACCAGATCTTTGCTGTAGCTAAAGCCACGTTCCACTAAGGCCTGGCTATAACTCTGAGGGAGGCACAGCACAATGTAAATTACAACATTAAATTAGAAATTTACTAGAGAAAATGAAAAAGGCTACACAAAACATATTTCCCGGATTTCAGCTGAAAGAAATTCCGAGCTTTTTAAAAAAATACCTCGTAACTTTTTCGTAAAATTTTAAGTCGCTGGACACCCTGATGATATACTAAACAATTTCCGATTTTCAACTTATAACACGAGTGAACTGAAATGAAACGCGATTATTCACCAAATTTGTCCCCACATTTCATTTCATTTTATAATAACGATATTCCTAAGCCCCTCTCAAATATAATAAAATGAAGGACAATAAGAACACTGGTTAACATTGCTTTATTACGACCTGTTTCGGTTATTCAATAACCATCATCAGGCTGAAACATAAAACACAATACTGAAAATAAATTACAAAATAAACTTTAACATTAAAAAATAGATTAATACACACCCAAACTCCGAGACACTCAAAAAAGTCCGCAATTCAGAAAAACACGATAATTAAAACAAGGCTAGGAAAAAACATTAAGGAAATACGAAGCCCCACTGTTGGCAAACGATCTATTTAAGTTA
>JAUYWV010025454.1:0-16832 GCA_032274565.1 Nematoplana nigrocapitula
CCCCCCCCCCCCCCCCCCCCCCCCCCCCCCCCCCCCCCCCCCCCCCCCCCCGAGTCATGATATGAAGCGTGGCTGTATCTTACTACTGATGTAGGGGTGCATCCTCAAATCCGCCCATGCAACGGCACGAGACGCGGGCGTCCCTCCACTATGTTTTGGTGGACTATTGCATCCCCAGGGCATTCATCACCCTCATCTGCACTGGACAATAAGGGGACCATGGATGGAATGCTGGTTCGCTATATGACAGCGGGATGCCTTTGGGTCAGGGAACAACAAGAAGAAGAAGGTGAGGAGGTAGTACGCACCTGCGAAGGAGGGTTTCCGGACCGGGGGGGGGAGGGGAGGCGGCGTCCTCATCCTGAAGCCAAATCGAGAACGGATCGAAAGGAGGAAGGCAGCCGGGAAGATCTGCAGCAGTTACCGCGCGGAACTCGTCGCTATGGAGGAGGCCCTGCCAACCCTAGTAGGCCTACCCGACGACACGAGCAGGGACATGATATCGGTGCGGATTTGCTGAAACTAGAGGTCGGCAATCCAGTGCCTTTCAGCGGGCCCGCTGGACCATAAAGATGAGCAATGCGGCAGAAACTGGGTATTACTACTCACCTTCTCACGGAAATGTCAGATCACGATCCAATGTGTGCAGAGGCACTACAACATCAATGGCAGGTGAAGCGACGGCGCTAACGCAAGAGAATACCGAGATATCTCTGGACACCGCCAAGGCCGCTCTGGCCAGGGAGTCGCGTCAACGTTGGACGACCAGGGTGGAGCCAAATAACATCTGGAGGAGCTCAAACGGACCCGCCAACTCAAAGAAGCGCCCGGCAGGAGGGAAGAGGGTGGAGGAGGTGACCTACCGGCAACTTCTGACAGGGGTGTGTCCTCTATAACAAAGGATATCTGTTCGCCATCGGCAAATCAACCAGCCCAGACTGCACGACATGAGTGGTGGACCATATGCTGACGAAGTGCGCACCTGGGACGGGGCTGAGGGAGCATCTCTTGAGCCTCAACCATAGGGTTGAAAGTTTTACATTGGACATTTTTTAAAATCACAATTTATTGTCAATTTTTACAGTTTGCATAATTATTGAAATACTCAAATATCAGGATAGTAAAATTCTATATCCGTTTACAATCAGATTAGCTGCCGTAAGCCCGCGTATACTTCTACTACAGCCTTGATTATGGGTTAGTTATTGATCTGTAATTTGACCCATTTAGTCAGCAAAATAGTTAGACACTGTGTTCACATAGCCTACTTTCGTGAAGTTGAGACGATTAGAGGACTTATAATTTTGAGTTATTTATAGTTGGAAATTCACGACAGTTTTTATTACGAACCCATTTCCGTCAAAATAAAAACTACTAAAGTTATTTTACATATGAAAATATATTTTAACTGTCGTACTTAAAGCCAATAGGATATTGTCATATATCTATTTTTAAAGAGTGCACAAAGTTACAATAACAACTAATTTTATCTGTCGAAAGTTTTCCAGCGAAGACAACACCGCAAAACAATTCCAGAGTTTAATTAACCAGATTTTTCTTTAAAAGTGGAATATTCATTTGAATTTAGAGATTCTGGAAGAGTTGGCGCCATGTCGAACTCATCCGATGCTGTTTCCGAAAGTGGTCGATCCAGTTTATCTGGAGGCAGAAAGACAACGACCACAGCGGAAATGAGGCAAAAACAAGTGTAAATCAATAATCCACCCAATGTCGTTACTTGAATTACCATCATTTCGCCAATATAGGGTGATACCAGCGCGCCAACAAGAGAGAAACCGTTACAGATGCTCAGACCGAGTGTGCGAATGGAACTGGGAAATATCTCCAAAGTGTATATATTCATGCTCACATAGAAAATGCCCGTGATCACCCGCAGAGCTACAAATATGAACGTTTGTACTGAGGCTGAGACACAGAGATCCAGAAGAATAAAAAGAGGAGCGGAGATGAGTGCAGTTGTCAACATACCAATGCGGGGAGTTGAGAAGCGGATGATCACATAGGTGCCAAACACGCCCACGCAGTCGGACACTGCTCCCAGCATCAGACTGATTTGTATTTCTCGTGTTAACGGCAAGCAGCAGGACGTATCTATTCCCTGGGTGGCAATCGTTGAGTTCTGGCTGGGGCTTTGTAGACAGGAATGCCTATTTCGAGGTAACGTAATATTGAGTAATATGGAGCCGAAGTAAACCGCTGAATTGGCAAACCATACGACAAATAACAGCAGAGCAGTTCGTCGATATTTCGAATGACAGAGTTCTCTCCACATGACTTTTGCGCTGATTCTCAGAGGTGCTTCAAGTTTGCCTTCGAAACTGGGTTTCCCATTTGTCTTGGCAATTTGATTCAGAACTTCCCTGGCTTTCTCTTCCTGTCCCGATAATAGCAGATATCTGGGGGATTCTGGAGTCCAGAGAAGTGTCAGAATACCAAGACCAAAGGGAACCGCTGTTAGGCCAACTAACCATCGCCAGTTGAGGGTGTTGAGTGCAAGCCAACCCAAAGCAGCTTCGAATAGGGCGCCTAAGCCCCAAAATGAATTAATCGCGGTGATCGACATACTTCTAGCTGCTCGAGGCATCATCTCCGCGTCCAGAGTGGCCGAAGTGGATAAGGCACCGGGAATGGCAATTCCCAGTAGGCCTCGAAATACGAGAACCCAAATGTAGATGGGACTTGTGGCACACAGAGCCCCGAAGTAGAAGACCATTACGGAGGAGAGTAGAAGGGTATTTTTTCGGCCGTAGAGATCGGAGAGAAATCCGAATATGGGCGCTCCGATGAGGGATCCGAGGAAAACTACGGTGGTCAGGCTGGCGATTTCGGTGGCAGACAGTTGCCATTGGCATTCCAGTTCCGGTCCGAGAACGGCAAGGAGCAGTATTTCCATAGAATTTGTCGCCTGGAATAATCCGGCCACGAGTATTAAATAAATGTGAAACCGTCCGAAGCCAATGCTATCCAAAACATCGTCAATAGTTGACTCTTTCCCTTCCATAGTATTGCGTGTTTGTGTAGTCCAAGTGCACCCGGGTTCAATCTATAATGAAACTAACTGTCTATATATGCTGTGATTCCGTTGTCCAGAAATGCACCACCGCAATCAGCATGCACACGTTCTGATAAAAGTCAAACAACTATGGCTTCTTAAAAATTAGGTTGGAGTTTATATTTCTCCTTATATGAATTGTCACAGCCGTTAGTCGCATTGATTACCAGCCATAAGGGGTAGTGATTTCTGCTCTTGGTGCTGGGGCTTAATTTTGCTAAGTGAATAGGGTCGATTAATTAAACAAAGATATTTGTTCAGGTTTAATCCTCTAAGTGGCATTGAATGCTGGGTGATATATGCCTATTTTAATTACGTATTGTTTGGTATAGCGATAGTGTTGTTATAGTGTTCCCATGTTGCTGGCAATTTCTTGGTGCAAACAATCGAATTAACAACGACTAAGGAGAGATAAAAATAGCAATGAAAAATAGTCAACTAATATACGTTTGCAAATATTTATAGTGAAAAAGGTAGTGTAATTACAACCAGTTCAGAAAATTCATAAATCAAAAGCATCGAGAGAAAAAGATAAAAAATACAGAAATCATTAAAACAGCACACGAAATTCAACATTTAAATCTATAAAAACAGATAAGACACGTTTCGTTTTATTACGATGTTGCTTCATCAGTATACTAAAAGAAGAAGCATTTATTCGTATAAAAATGTATAATGAAATAACGAGGGTAAAGAAAATTTACGAATTTTAAGGAGAAACTACAGCACCAATAGGTTGTACAACATTTAATCGGACATGTTTCGCTTATACAATAAGCATCGTCAGCGGGATGTTTACCGATTGTTCAGGCACAACAAAACGTGACACAATATTTAAAAGTGGAGGGACAAAGTATACACAGAATAGAAAAAATAGACAATTAAAATACATACAGACAGAGAATTATAAGACATGCTTAAACGTCCACAAACAATTGACTTGAGGAAAAACTTTTAAAAATAAGAGGCACTATAATTGTTCGCCAACGCTGTGTTCATGCTTCTTCTTCTTTTTTAAAAGTTTTCCTTAAGGTAATTGTTTGTGGACGTTTAAGCATGTCTTATAATTCTCTGTCTGTATGTATTTTAATTGTCTATTTTTTCAATTCTGTGTATACTTTGTCCCTCCACTTTTAAATATTGTGTCACGTTTTGTTGTGCCTGAACAATCTGTAAATAATCCGTTGACGATGCTTATTGTATAAGCGAAACATGTCCGATTAAATGTTGTCCAACCTATTGGTACTGTTGTTTCTCCTTAAACTTCGCATAAAAATGTATAAATTTGCCATTTCCATTCTCCACATGAGTGAGTCATTATCAAAACAGTAGAAAAGGCATGAAAAATATAGAACTTTACAAGTAAATGTCAATATCAATCTAAAAATAGAATATCGCGGTATATAGAATAAAACCATTCGATCGTTTGCTTATATACTGAATGAAGTACACCAGGTGAAGCCAAACGACATTACAAATCATATATTGGTTGATTCTGTTTCGCTCAAACTCAAAAGAAGACTTGCGAATTGCCGAAGTACTATTGTTTGAATATCACTGTACATATGTGTTTAAAGCAATAAACCAACATCATACAACTATAACTTAACGCCAATTGCATTGTTCGCAATCCTACTTGGAATCCTTCTTAAAAAATAGCGGGCTAGTTAGCAAAATAATGACTGACTATATATCTTCGGAATGTCGCAGACTATATATATATCTTCGGAATTTCGCATCCACGTACTAATGTGTTGCTTATATAAAGTAGCGCTTTTGAAAAACTAACGACGCCAGCCAAACTGATACAGTAATCTAGTCAAATAGGTTTACAGTAAATATAGCTAGTTCTTTCCTTTATTATCAGCCGCGGGCCAGCGAATCACTCCCGAGGTAGTTTTCTGTCGTAGCACACGCAGTTGTTATACTGGTACTATATGAATTCATCTGCTAATGAATTCAAAGCAGACTCAGTCCTACACGTAGTATGGTGGCCGAGAGATGTCAAAATTATAAACGCGGCATCTTTGCATAAAACGCGGCATCTTTCCATAAAACGCGGCGGTGCCTGCCCCAAGGGGGAAAATATAGAAAATCTCCCAAGGTAGCATAATGGTTTTCTTTCGTAGCGAACACAATTCGTTTTATTAATGTATTCAAATAGGTGATACCCTCTTTGTAGCTGGATTACAGAGGTTAGTAAATGCGAGGAGAAGTAAGAAGAAGAATGGGAAAGGCGAGAAGTGATTTTTGGAAATTTAAAGAATTCTTGAGAAGTAACATCAATCTTAACTTAAAAAAATGATTACTAAAGACTTACATATTTTCAATAGTAGGGTATTCTAGCGAAGCATGGACATTTAGCAAAAAGATCATACGAAAACTACATGCATTTGAAATGCGGTGTTACGGAAGACTTTTGAAGATAAGCTGGATTGAAAAGGTGATCAATGACGAAATCTTGAAAAGAATTGGAAATAAGAAATACTTAGTTGAAAGTCTGATCAAAAGAAAAATGAAGTATGTTTGCAGGACACGTTATGAGAGGATCCTCGGGGCAGCTACCTGATTTGATTCTAGAAGGCATGATAGAAGGGAAACGGGATAGAGGTGGCAAAGAGAAGCTTGGGAGATGATATCAAGAAATACAGTGGAAGCAAAAGCATCGGGATTGCAAAAAGGAAAGCTGAGAACAGACACGATTGGCGTGTTATGGTTGCCCACCTTCTAATAGAAGACTGTACCTAAGGTGGTGATGTTGCATTTAATAAAGTTTCTGTAAAAAAATAAAAAACGCCGTTACTTCAGGAACGCCCTATGTAGAGCTTCACTGGAAACTATAACTGAACTATATAACGCACTGCATACATCTTGGTTGTAATTCCTTTTTTACGGAGACGGAAGATAAAAAGAAGAACCAAGAGAAAAATGTCTTCGATACATTTATCAATCAGACATGTTTCACTGCACTTTCAGTTTCAGCATCATCAGTGTAACTGAAACAGAAGTTGTAACAAGAAATAATGAAAAAGTCAAATGAAAACACAAAATATTTAGCATACCAAAAAGTTTGAGGTCATTTAGCAATTTTTTAAACAAGAGTAAAAAATATTTACCCTACGATTCAAACAACTAAGAACAAAAATTTAAGGGAAAATGATGCACCACTATTGGTAAGTGTACTATTTAACAAAAGGTTGAAAGTCTTTAATGGCTATGGCCTCCTTCACTGCAAGTTCAAAATCAGATACAGCACAATCAATAATTAATCGAAAAACAGTCTTCCAACTCGTCTCTACCTACATGCTACACAGCTGGCAAGATGGTCATGCACCACACTCCGTCCAATGCGATGTTCTGCGATTCTTTGTCCATGGTGTCGTTTCGTTCGGCCCACATAGGTCGTGCCAGGGTCAACCTGACATGTGAATGTATAGATCACCTTGGATTTGACCAATTTAGGAGTTCTCTCTTTGTTGATGAAGAAGGACCCCACTTTCAGAGTTGTGTAGGCAGTGCGTATCTCTTTGCGTGCCATGTGCTGCAACCTCTTTGCCAGTGATACAAAGGGGTAGCCAATGAAGGGAATAGAAAAGAAAAAAAGAAACTGATGGTTTAGTAGGATGAGAAGTATTGAAATAGTTATTAATAAATTTATTTAAAGCAGACTTAAAAAAGTGATTTGGGAAAAGCATTCTTTAAAAAATGATGACTAAGAAACCCCCAGCTTTTGTAGTATATTCGACTACTTCTCATCCTACGAAACCCTCAGTTCCTTTTTTCTTTTCTCTTCCCTTCTTTGGCTATCTATATGTATCACTGGCAAGAATCACAGAATATCGCAATGGACGGCCATCTTGCCAGCTGTGTAGCATGTTGTGCCAAGTTGGAAGACTGTTTTTCGATTATTGATTGTGCTGCATTCGATTTTGAACTTGCAGTGAAGGAGGCCATAGCCATTAAAGACTTTCAACCTTTTGTTAAATAGTACACTTACCAATAGTGGTGCATCATTTTCCCTTAAATCTTTGTTCTTAGTTGTTTGAATCGTGGGGTAAATAATTTTTACTCCTATTTAAAAAAAAAGATAAATAACATCAAACTTTTTGGTATGTTAAATATTTTGTGTTTTCATTTGACTTTTACATTATTTCTTGTTACAATTTCTCTTTTAGTTACACTGATAGTGCAGCGAAACATGTCTGATTACTAAATTTATGGAGGCCATTTTTCTCTTGGTTATTTTTTATCTTCCGTCTACGTAAACATACTCTGCCATCCTTATCCAATTATTGTTTTGTTTCATTTTTTATCCTGATGAAAGTAATGTAATTGTCCAAAAAAACGCGTCGACATATTTGTCTTTTTAAATGCTCAGTTTTACTATTATTTATTATTTACTATTTATTTTAGTACACTGGAAAGTTTATCTTTTAATGGAAAATTGTTCACAACTTTCCTTTTGAACACTAGTGCAACTGATAAAGGACGAACCAAAATTCATCATTATTTTACAGTTTTCATCATCATCATGCGGTGCCGTTTCCATTCCGAAGGTTGGCAACAATGCCGCGCCATGTCTCTCCCCGGCTTTCCTTTTGGTTTCTCCAATAGTTGCTGTCCTATAGCTCTAACCTTTTACATTGTTATCCCATGTTCTTCCCTTTTTTCCTTCGATCGAGCCCTGCAAGTTTAAATTAAGCAAACTCTCGCTATATAGAACTTCTAAGTATAGATGACCTGCAAAATATAAGTTTTCTTTAAAAGTCTTTCTTCAGTTCTAATTATTTGCCATACTTTTCGTTTCGAAAACATTTCAGTCCAACTGATCTTCTAGATTCTCCTATATAGCACCAGTACTCGAATGCTTTAATTTTGCTGTCAAATTCCTTGTTGAAAGTATTTTCTTTAATGTGATGCTTAGATTTACTTTCACTTTTGCTATCTTCATTTGTCTTCACTGACGCATTTACCATCATCCCAAATCCAAGTACCAAGATATTTGTACTGCTTTACATTTCCAGTATAGTTCTTGTTCTGCAGAGATGTTTTTTTATCTGTTCTTTATTACTTTTTTTACTTATAGTCATAACTTTGTTTTTTGCGTTAAGAGACATACCATAATTCTTCTACAAACTTTGCATATATAATTGTTGTTCTATTTTCTGTAAATCTTTGTAGTACTGTATCATCAGCAAATCTCAAACTTTAATGAGTGCAATATTTAAAGAGTTTGAAGTTTATATTTTGATCTTTTATTTCAATTAAACGGGACAATATTAATATTAAAAGGAAGAAGAGTTTCAAAAACTAACCTTATCCCCTTTCTAAACACGATTTTATTGCATTTTTAGGGAAATTCTAGTTTAAGGAAAAGACACACATATACTTACTGCATGCGCACGCGCATATACGTAAATACGAGCCTAAAATATGACGAAATGTATGATACTTTATCTGATTATATCTACAAAGCATAGTGTAGGATACAGTTTTAGCATTAGTCCTTGTTGCTAGTGTAATAGAAAATCTGTTTCGCTTAACTATAGCAAATCACCAGAGTTGAACAAAACCTAATATATACACCTAATCAAAAGTGGAATAGTCATATGCCTTCATAGGTATCTCAGTGATGGATTTTTGGTCCGATTCGTCGCGGGCTGTTTCCGAAAGCGGCGCGTCCATTTTATCTACGGGAAGGAACACGCTGGCAATGCCCGAGAATATGCAAAAGAAGGCGTAGAGTGTCAATCCGCCTATGGTGGACACCTCTGTTATGAACACCTGGGCAATGTACGGCGACACTAGGGCACCGATTCTGGCGAAAGTTGTGCACGCGCTTACCCCGAGTGTGCGCACAGAAGTGGGAAAACTTTCCAATGTATAGATGATCATAGCTGTAAACCAGAGACTGTTGATAACACGCAGGGTAGAGAAAATTGCGGTCTGAAGCTCGGGTGAGAGGCAGAAATCGAGAAGAAGAAATAGAGGAGCCGAGAATAATGCGGAGGTTAGCATGCCGAAACGCGGAGTGGAAAAGCGTACGAAAATCAATGTGAGTAGCACTCCGCCCCAGTCGGCAACTGCTCCGATCATCAAACTTATGTGAATATCTCGCGTTAACGGTGAACAGCAGGACGTGTCAGTTACATCGGTGACAATCGTGGAAATCTGACTACGGTTCTGCAGACAGTGGTGCCAATTTCGAGGAAGGGAAGTATTGAGCAGAATAGTACCGTAGTAGGTAGCAATGCATGCGAACCAGATCACAAATAACAGCATCACTGGTCGTCGATATTTCCGATGGCATAATTCACGCAGCATAACCTTCGCATTGATTCTCAGTGGTGCTTCAAGTCTGCCTTCGAAACTGGGCTTCCTATTCGTCTTGGCAATTTGATTCAGAACTTCCCTGGCTTTCTCTTCCTGTCCCGATAATAGCAGATATCTGGGGGATTCTGGAATCCAGAGAAATGCCAGCATACCAAGACCAAATGGAACCGCTGTTAGGCCAACTAACCATCGCCAGTTGAGGGTGTCGAGCACTAGCCAAGCCAAAGCAGATTCGAATAGGGCTCCGAATCCCCAAAACGAACAGACTGCCGTGATGGAAAAACTTCTAGCTGATCGAGGCATGAGCTCCGCGTTGAGTGTGGACGAAGCGGATAGGGCGCCGGGGACTGCGACTCCAAGTAGGCCTCGAAATACGAGAACCCAAATATAGATGGGGCTGGTGGCGCACAGAGCGCCGTAATAAAACACCATTGCACAGGAGACCAGGAGGACTTTTCTGCGACCGTAAAGATCGGAGAGAAAGCCGCATATCGGTGCGCCGATGAAGGACCCGATGAAAACTACGGTGGTCAGGCTGGCGATTTCCCCTGGAGATAACAACCAATCGCATTGCAGTTGTGGACCTAGGACGGAGAGGAGCAATATTTCCATCGAATCGGTGGCCTGAAACAGTCCAGCCACCAGAATTGTGTATGCGTGAAAGCGCCCGAAGCCGATGTTATCGAGAACACTGTCAATTGTAGTTGTTGGTATTTTCTCTTCCATGTCAGCCGGAAGAACAAGAGAGAACTAGGTAAAAAACCGACAAATTGTTATTATGCACTTTTTGCCAGTACGCTCGCTGACCGCCGACTACTGGCAAAACTGGTGAGGAAAGCAATTTAAACACTACTCTTGTCTCTGGCTGCTCCGCTTTCATCGCCGCTGACTGCGTACAGCGCGCGATCAATGCAGCGATTCGGATCACTGCACCGAAATGTGCTTGGTTCTCCTTGTAGAAGTGATATGTGTGTGCTTTAAGTAATTAGAACAGCAATTCTATATACTGTACAGTGCCACATTGTATTGTCTTTTGTGTGTACTGTGTACCACTTGATTGTGGTTGAATTTAAGCTACAATACACCAGCTGCTGCTATCTCATTGGGCAGAGAGGAGGAGAACAATGGCTAGAAATCCCCGGTGTGCCTGCCGTGTGGTGGTTGGTGATAAGCTGTATGTCATCTATATAGAAGATTTTTGTGTAAAATTTCGTCTTCTTACAATATATATTATGTACGTCGTGATTCACAGTTGACAGTGAATTCTTTGAAGGGTGACTTGAAATTCGTTTAGTAGGTAAAACAAGTCATAACCAGGAAGGAGCATGTTTAACTTTTTCTTATAGGCAATTTTTATATATGCATTCAAACGAAGATTACAAAACAGCTTTCAGTCTTTAGGATTTCATTCCATACGAAAATCTGTAAACTTGTATTGCTTCTTTCTCAAGTGCTGATCCGACTTTGATTGATCTTATAGTTCATTATGATTTTCATCAGAAAGTTTCCAACTGATGTCTTTACTGTTAGAGGCCACCTCGTTTCTGCTTCTGTCATTCTAAAGACATAATATCAGAATTATTGTTGTGTCAATAGGTTAGGCGTCATCATACTACAGTGTCTTTGCCGCATCTAGCCATGTCATTCCTGTAATAAAGGTGATCTTCCCATCTTCTCCTGCTTTTGAGGCAGTCATGGAAGGTGACGCTTCCTTTGGGGTTGTATCGAAGGGCACTAATGTCCCTGATGTCGTTCCGTATATTCTGTTAGCGGTGACATCGACATGAGGACACTTGCTGAAGCTGTGATCCACTGTTTTTTCGGTTTGCCCACACCACCGGCAGTCGCCGATCCTCATTTTGAATTTTCCGATATGTTGCGACTCCCCCACTCGAAGTTGCGAAATAATGCATTGGTCATCTCTGGTCATTTTTCCTATCTGTTTTTTTACGGCGTGGGTTCCCCATGGTCCTGTACCTTTCTGGATCCTTTCTTATTTTGCTTAGCCAGTTGGCGTTCGTCTTCCTTTTGGTCCTCGTAGCTTTGGATGCAGTTATTGAAACATTTAAATTTTGGGCTCAAAATTACCTAATGCGTTGGCGGAACATGTCGGGGTTGAAATAATATGCTGTTACTCACGACTGTAGTAATATATATATCCTCTGTGCCACACTAGTGTAACACGTGACAGACCTCCTAGGCTGAGTGGCGCTTTTGGTTGCATCCCGTACTTTCCTATTTATGCGAAGTTATATCCAAGAATGATCGTTAGACACGTTCATTTAAAGATAAATCATTTTCGTGTAATTTGATTGATTGCTCTTTCGGCCAATCAGATGCGACGATTTTCTGTTTTAAAAATAGCAGTAGAATTAGGTAGGCATTAAACCTCTAGTAGGCATGCAGGTTAGTGATTTAATTTCCAATACAATGATAGAACACATTCTCGTTTCATTTTGTCTGTCTGTACAGTTCAGTTTATAGCAGCTAGTTGGTATTTTGTAAAAAGGAACCGAAAATAAATATAAGCCCTAATGCATTTTTTGCCTACGGCCTATCAAACACCCCCAAACCGAAATTACATGTTTTGGCGGGCGTGTTTACTCTAGTTAATGTATCCAAACCTCTTTGATTTTAGCAGTACGCCGACTGACTTCACTGAAGCTAGTTTAAGAACGTTTGAGCACTAGCTAAACTTGAAATACAGTGTATAAGCCGCATTACCGTTCATTGTTTACAGACGATACTAGGCTAATTTCTGACAACAGACTCGCTCTGGATAACTGTTATAACATTTTTTATTTTTTCTATAACTGTTTGAGACTTCTCTAAATTGTAATGTAGTTCTTTATTGTGTGGAAAAATGAAAAGATATCTTCAATGTCTAAGTTACTTCTTGTAGAAATGTAAAAAGTAACTAGCGGGAAAATAAATATAACATTAAACACTTTACGTAACGAACGTTATTCATATTGTTGTCACTAAGTGATTGTACCAATTTTAAATAATTTAAAACCAAATGTTGGAAAACAATGATATTGGTATAAGTAGTAGATCGAGGAGGGTGATCCCTAGATCAATCTTATCAAATGTGCAAAAAATAGTTGCTGTGAAACATTACTATCAGTCTAATGAAAATGTAGCTCGTGCAGGGCGTCGCTTAGAAAAACAATTTAACAATAATCCTGTCCATTGTCAAATCATCACCTTGTTCATGGACCGCGGAACCGGGTGGGGGGGGGGCAGAGATGAGCCCCTATTCAGGCAGGATACTTTTCCAGCCTAAACTGGGCTCTTATCCAAGCAGGGCCCTTTGCCACCCAAGGTGTGTCCCAGTAGACAAGAGCTGGGGCCTTTTTGCTGAGAGATCGCGACATTAGAAGGCAGGGAGAGGCAGTTTTCCCTAATTGTTTTACCAAAGGGGGGAGGGTGGTGTTTTGTCGTCGTCATAACTCTAAAGTAAAGGTTAGATACATCATTTCCTACATATACACAGGTTTTGGAGCACCTATACCTACCTATACCAAGCTGTGGGGCCCCTATACCTATCTACAAAACGCTGTGGGGCCCATACCTAATTGTACTTACCTATACAAAGCTGGGGGCCCCTATCTCAAAATACTCATCGAGAGGTCCGAAAAGCCAGCTTGCTTCGACGATATAAAACATGTTGTCGATCGTCTGTTTTTCGAAGAAAGATTGTTAGTGAATGATGTTAGTACAAACGAAGGGCATAATGTTTTGGTGTAAAATCTAGTATAGGAATGGTATAATTGTATAGTCCTGCAGTATACAGTCACTTTGTGCCTGGTGCCTGACACTTGTATAATAATAAATGTTTATTAGTAGAATTCGTGAGTGCTAAGAGTGATATTTCAGTTCCCATATTTAGCCCCTTTGATGTGTACATACAGTATTTGGGCCCTTTTATGGTTCAACCCCCTAGAAATAAAACGCTCCGCGGTCCGTGTTGTTAGTCAATAATTTCGAAGATACTAGAATCCACCCGTGCAACAACAGTTCCGGAAAAGGATGACTAACTGATAGAAAGTTTGCGGCGTAGTCCCCAAAAATCTACTAGACGTTTAGTCACCAAACAAATGTGACAGGAGAAACTTGAAGCCGTTTTCCCCGCGTTTGGTACAAGCACTTCGTAATGGAGACTCGAACAGCACGGTTCAATTGAATGACCTGCTCGGTCTCCCGATCTGACGCCTCCGAACTTCTTATTTTTGTGGGGTCATGAAAGATCTGATATAGACACTGAAAAGCCGCAGACCATAGATAGTCGAATTGTAAAACTATCAAAGGTAAATTGACTACAATCGACATTGAACTTTGTTCTGAAGTTTGCCAAAGCGTAGCACCCAGACTTGGGGAGTGAATCAGCGAACTATTCGAGCTATTCCGATTTTAAGTGCTTTGGAAATTCATGCGTTTAGACATACACTTGTGCTTCAAAATAATAATTGTGTTGTTATTGCTTGTGTCTAAAAGCGCTAGCATTTTAAAATTCAGGCGGAACCTACAGTATGTCCTCATCGTGCTGTGTTCATTAATATAAAATATATCCAGGTGTTGTAATAATATAATTGTTAATACTTTACTGTCCATCGGAAGACTCTACAGTGAGTTGGTTCTACTGTATATGGCACCAGGATGCATATCCACTTTGAGCAGGTAATGTGCTATATCCAAAGACTGTAAATATGATATCCGGTTAAAGTATTTGGTTATGTCTATACAGTATAGTGTAATGAAAGCAATAGATTCTTTGTTTGTCATTTTCATCTCGGTTAGAACATCGTTTCTGTAGGAATATGGCAGATCGCGAGAGAAGAATAGCAGTCGTGGGTGAGTGCTTGATGAATGAAAGGGTCTTCTACCTTCAGGCACCAAGGCGTCTGTACAAGTTAAATTTTACCATTTAAAGACTTAAATGTATTCACTAGTTTACCCATCATAATTGATGTAGAGGACGAATTTGTTTGTGTTTGTGAATTAATTTATATTGGACGCATCTTTATTGAATGTGTCCAAATTGTAATTCAACTGAAAAGGTGTTCTGAAAGAGTATAGGATCTCTCAGAATCGCAATATTTACTGCTATAATTATGGTGGGTGCGATGTTTTGTTGGAATGACACATTATAAATAATTATCTATAGTAGTTTAACGAGTTTTCGTATTGGATATCATTGTATTCACTGAGAAAGAGCACTAGTTATTGAAAAGATTTTCGATTTATTTGTACTTCTCAGAAGATGGCATTTGAGGAGGATGAAAACGATTTTTCATTTTGAATTTTTACAAAAAAATAGAAGAAGTCTTAGGGAAAGATATTTTTTATTTTGTTAAATCTCCAAGTGAGCTATGTTGAAGCAGATCTGAGTAATATATGAATAAATTCGACTACTACAAATGAATATAACTGGACGGATGAAGTACTGATAATGATAAATAAGCGACATTATTTCAGAATGTTATAGAGGAGGCGTGTCTGCACGTGGAAAGTGATTATGGGGGATTATTTGACACATCTGTAGGAAGACGCTACTTTATACATTGACGAAATCGACCCTGTGACATTCCGGTACCGTTATGATTACACTTATAGAGTGGAATTAGGTGTACCATGTAGGATCGTTCAGACACTTAAAATGTATTGTTGTACAAATAGAGTCTTTAGTCTAGTAATTTGATTGACTTTTAACTCTATTTCCAACCGTTTTCACTTTGATCCTTCCCTATACTGAGCTGTAAATTTATGGAAGCATTGGATGTAAAATAATAGTAACATTTTTACTGGAGTTGGAAAGCCATTTTTATCTTTCGACCGATAATATAATCTTGAAATGGATGGGGAAATATTTCTATTTTAGATAATTGGTATGTATATAAATGCTTCGTAGGTGTTTACGTTTTAATATGTCATTTCCATTTCCATTTTGATTTTCACATAATATTACACTACTCATAGTAATATATCATTTAGCAATGCTGAAAATTTAATTTACGGTCGGATTTTTAAAGCTGGTTAAAAATTAATTAGTAAGCTAGATTTGTTTTCAGGAATTTGAGATTGGGTTTAGTTGAAACTTGGTCTGAGGAAGGAGGTGACGAGGACGCATCTTTGGACTTACCGGGCCTTGCTTACTGTAAGTGCCTTATTTCAGAATAGAACAAGAGTAGTGCCCCCCTAAGCCTAATTGCTCCATCTTGTTTTATTTATTCTTTTGGTCAAACAAAAGCATAGATAAGTATGTGAAAAATAATTTCTTAGCCTTTAGAAATGAATTTTTTTAGTGACTGATCTGGTTTTTACATTTATTCAATTAGATGTCCGCTCTGAGCCTCCATTGTACGGAAGTTTGTTCGCAGTCCGTTGATCACACGTGCGACTCTCTGGATTCCAGCATCCGGGTAAGAACTGAAAGATAATAATGTTTAAATCCTTCGGGTGAAGCAGATACATCATCACAAACACAAAGACCAAAGATGGCGACATTCTGGTAATCAGGTTGCGGGATATATGGAAATCCTATTAGCAGGATTAAATTATAACAAATAATGACTCCATGATCAGGTATCCAGTCGGTTACGAAACGTCTGTGTTATCATATACATCTTTCATTTATCAGAAAACTGTTTCTCAGTCCACCTGACAGTCGGAAGCTGTGAGATGCGAATGTATAGCATTGGGACCTTAGATGCGGCCGGCCAGGTGTCATTCTATCCGCCCCAAGGAGTCCTTGCTTGGATCCACCGAACAAGTAGATTTGTACACGACTTCAGCCTTGACCCAAAGGTTGCGGTTTTCTTGTTGGAAAAATAGTTTCCAACATTCACTGCACGAAAGACCAGTTTCACATTGGCCAAGCGTTTCAACGTTGTTGCGAGGCGAATGGAGCGCACCAAGGAGCCCCGTACAGGTCGCAGGACTGAGAAGCAGTTTTCTGTTATATGTGTGCCGCGCGTGACAAGTTTGAGGTTTTACATTAAGGTGAAACTGTTTATAAAAGGTTACTCTCCATCTTTGAGTGTACACCTTTCATTATTTGTTATCATCATCTTGTCTGATTGTCTCGTTCCGGTCAGTGTTCGGGACAACCAATCAATCAAGCCCAACTGGTGGGTTCTATCGCAGTATGGATCCGCTGGTATATGAGGCATAGTTTGAGCTAATAAAAGTTCTCATGTTCGGTCCACCTTATAGATATAGCCGTAGTTGGTATGGTAGATTAAAGAATTCGGATTGGTAATGGTTCACTGTACAAATAAAGGAAAAAGCAATATATATGTTAACTAAATCAATCGAGAGTAGTAAAGGATAGCCACGTTTCGGGCCAGTGACTCAGGGGCGGCGGGGGGGGGGGGGGGGGGGGGGGGGGGGGGGGGGGCGGGGGGGGGGGGGGGGGGGGGGGGGG
>JAUYWV010025565.1:0-25517 GCA_032274565.1 Nematoplana nigrocapitula
CATACACAGAGTATCTTCTCTTATACACAGACAAAGCGCAGTACGAAATTCGTTCAGCGATTATCGATCGATTTCTATTTAAAATACTTTATGCTACTGTTATGAACTTGGAAGTAGTATAGATGGATGGGTATTGTCGAGACGAATCGAACACCGTTGGTTTCATTCCATTTGGTTGAGTGGATACAAAGTGGTGGATAGAGGGGAAGAAAAACGTTGAGTCACTGCTATCTATAACAATAACGAATGTCTAACAAAAATATTTAATGAACTTCTAATTAAATTATCCAGCAGATTAATTGGCCCTTCACGCCGACTGTCAGAATCCGTATACTGTATTTATATGCAAATATGTCTACATGTGTGTGTACGTGAAATTTAATGAGACCCATATACTAAGATCATGCAATTGTATATTATGTATTCCAGCACCACTCTTGGAGAAGGCTGGTCCGCCGTTTCTCACACGAATCTACCAGAGTTACATAAACCAGACGCAGAACCGTGTCCCGGAACGTTCCGTCAGTCTGGCAGATCCGGGCATGTTCTCCCCACATATAGAGTCGCACAAATTGGCAGGCGTGTGTCGCATGAAATGGCGACTGACGACATTGCAACGCAAAGGCTGTGGATCACTGAAAGCCTATAAGGCAAATGTGGAAATAATGAAGGCCCGATCGACTCTTGTTCATCGCTATTTGCACATCGGTTGCAATGTTTACAGGGGTCAAGAAGTGCACGTTTGCCGAATTCATTCGAACATCAGCAGAATTGTGTTTACTCAGGGGAAGTTTCGCATCCATGGTCTTTGCGGAGGTTCTAAGAAATCATCCGCTTTGCCCATTCCATTCCATGTCAGCATCATATTCAGCTCTATTTGCTTGCTGAAATTGTAGTTTCGTGAAGACATTATTTTACTGCATTTTTCCTTGCAATGAATCAAGTAATAATGGACGTATAGTAATTGGTATTTCCCTTGTGATTGTTTAACAATATTCGTGGCTGGTAAAATCCTGTCCATTTTTAGAAATCTTTGCCTATTCAAATGTTGTTGTTACCTGTTGCATAAAATATTCACCAGTTAATATTATTAGCTAATAAAACTAGTTTGATAGCGGGGCGAGTGCTGGTGGGAGGAAGGTATCCAACTAACGATATGCCTATCACACATCACTGATAGCTGAATCGAAGGCAGAAACACTGGACCTCATAGACAGAGTACAGTACGATCTGAAAGTGAGAATGCTGTAGTCTACCTGAATGTCAGAAGACCAAGATCATTGTTGTTTGTAAAGTAAAGAAAAACGAAAAGTTTGCTGCTATAAACGGTAGACTATAGACATTGAATTGGTTAAAAACTTCAACTTTTTCGGATCGCTTATCACACATAAACACGGTTCATTGTGAAAGTGGTTCGGAGAAGGATATGCATGGCGCAAACAGCCGTCATTGGCCTACGAAAGATGTGGACATAGCGCAAGATGCTTGGTACTGACTGGAAAGAAAAGAAATAGCCAGGAATATGTCCTAACAGCCCATAAGCCTACTCAGTAGTCGTGTCTCCAGACAGAAGTTTGAATTCTTTTGGCCTCTACAACATGGCGCAGGGATGCTGACAATCTCGAGAAACAGGTTAATGAAGGAATGATTGCGGGAAGCAGAGCTCGCGGCAGACATCAGCGCAAGCAGCAAAGCAGTGGGCACAAAACCGGGCGGTATGGCGCGAGGACATCAACAAAGTCACCCCATGGCGTCCCACGGATTATAATCGATAATTATCGACCACGACGAAGCAAACATTTTCCCTAGTACTGTATTTTTATCTTCACTTGCATATAGTGTGATGACGACACAGAGAACGCACCAATCAAATCGTCATAGTAAATTTGATGTCCGTATTATATGTCAGACCTATATACAAGTACTAAATTTATTAGCTAATAACGGATCATCATTAATGCTTTATGCTACTGAATTTATTAGAGCCAATATGTATCAGCAAGTTACTAATAAATTATTAGCTAATCAAAGCTAAAGTTTTATTCAACATACCCCTGCAGAGCGGTTGTCAAGGGTGTATTTTTTAATTGCACTCAGGGACAACTAAAACACCGGGATGGCCAACTTCAAATCGATGTGAATTCGACGACAGGGCCGATTCCTCGTGGTTTGCAAATGCAACTATTTTATGTAACAAAAATCCAACCTTAAATCGATAATAAATGTGCGTCGAAACATGTGTATGGTGTG
Source organism: Nematoplana nigrocapitula (assembly GCA_032274565.1). NCBI lineage: Eukaryota > Metazoa > Platyhelminthes > Proseriata > Nematoplanidae > Nematoplana > Nematoplana nigrocapitula. The sequence goes on from JAUYWV010025565.1 coordinate 2,251, forward strand.
AAATTTTGAACAATTTGATTTTATAAAGAAAAAACCCACTGTAAAAAAGAATGCTCTAATTCGGAAGTTTCGAGCCGCAACTACGACTCATTATCAAAGAAACGAATAATTACAAACGTAAATTTACAGAGTTTAATATAAAATTGCTAACAGGAGAGTTGCATTCAAGAAAACCTCGATTTTGATTGAGCGAACGTGTAGAATAGAAATCAATGCACGCGCTTTCAACAAGACGACGGCGAGTTAAATTATTACAGCCATAAATTAAACGCGAAGAGCAAAAATCAATACCATGGCCAGTGTTAGCAGAATGACAGAGAAGGTTACTTTCTGCTTGTCAACACATCTATTAGATTTGGCTAAATGTTTATGCAAATGTGATGGCGTGATGCCATTAATCTCGCTGTGGTGAAATCATTTTCCGGAGCTCCTGGGTTGACTTGCCAGTAGTAAGTCGAGCTGTGTTTGCCTTCTGAGTGCGTACATCTGATGAGTCCCAATCAGGGCGAAACTATATAGTCGTGTACTAGAGATGGGCCGAAAAATTTGGGATCCACAGCCAGCCCCCTCGCCTTGGGATCGTTCTGCATATGCATATATTGATATTTGTGTTTCAGTTTTAAACTGATGATAAAGGGACAAGAATTTCTGAATATGCATGTAGAACATATAGCAGTGTACAACAGGTACTGTATACTATAAATGACGAAAGATGACAAGTTATCGTACTTGAAGATTATCTCAAACAGACGTATAATATGACTTCCCATATTTTTTCACAGTGTACCAGTTTAAACTTTGTAGCAATCAATACTGTGAAATTAAAATAGCATACTTTCATTATTGATTAAATGAGAAATCAGGTTAATTTCATTTTGCATTAAACGAGCAAAAGCTCAGATTTATAAGGGTTTGAGACGTTATAAGCAATATACTGTACAATGCCCGAACAGAAATGAAGGAGAGAGAGAGAGAGAAGACAAAAGTGAGAAGAGAAGATAAGATGAGAGAGAGAGAAGAATGTGATGTATATTAGTAACAACAACTATACTCGTACATGTAACATACCATTAAATGGTTCATAATATACAGAATGTGTACAGAAAATGACTGCTTACAGAAATTAATAACTAAACAAAATATTAAACAATTAAACTTTAAATTTAAAATGAGCTAGTAAATCACAAATCACAAACCAATTCTTGTACAAAACGTAAAATGCCGTATATAAGAAATATCGAAATCTATCACTTCTTCAACGTTTAGGTAATCGTCCATGAGGTATGCGGTTTGTTTCGTATAGCATCGTTTAAAGTTGTCTCTGACGAATTTGATTCTACTTTGTTGTAATTCTTTCATCGAGAATCATTTTCTTATATATATATATTCAGTAACTTTTTGTATAGCATTGGTCAATTCCTACGAAAAAGAAGGACGCGTATATCTCATTGTATTTCTAATGACTGTGTTGTAGTCCTGTTCTATTGGAATTATTTATGTGTAAAAGACCAAAAAAATGTAGTGCAAAAAAGCATTTACTGAGTTTTTTACTTTATGGATAGGTCATTCAAGTTTAAATTTGTTTAAAGTCACTTCAAGACGAATAATCTTTGACGAACAGATGATCGGGAACATTCAAAGGGGCCTCTCTTGTAATTTGTTAGACATTCATCTAGCCTCGTTATATTTCGAATAACCTTTTCCACTTGTCAACAATGGTTAATCCGGATCTCGTTATTCCGACAACCTCACAATCCGGACAAATTTATCTGGAAACGGATTTTTACAGTGCATTTTTTCTATAAATAATCCGGAAATTCGCGTTCCGGACACGGATCTTAAAATCGGGAACAAGTGGATTCATTAATATATACATCCGGACGGGGGAACCGCAGCCGTGATCACAACATTTCTTTAGATACACTTGGAGAACTTGCTACCAGGATTCATGTTTAAAATTGAATTATCCTAATAGATGCGAGCTCTATGTGTATATATTGTGCACATCTCAAATGATGAGGCAAACAGGAAGCTCCTGGATTCGCAGTGGTGCTGGATAGATTGTGTGCATTGAAGAAACGTAAAATGACTGAGTGTTACAAGCCCATTTAATCTTAAAAGGTGCGGGTGTACTTGCACTTGTTGGGTGCATTTCGATTTTGATATACTGTATACTGTACGTAGTACATTATAAACCTTGCTGATATTTACTCCTGCTTGGCAAATTGCACTCGAAAGGGATTCAAAAGAAGACGGAACTGCATACTGGATTGACGGGATTACAGAAATGGATTATATTTTGAAGTGTTTTAGCAAGATGATCAACTTTCTCCATACGTTAATAGGCTGAATGGAAGTTACAATTGCTCTGGGATATCTTGCCTGGATTAATGAGGCTTCACTGTAGACCTACAGTAGAATACAGTAGAAAGAAGTACAAAATGACGTCATTCTCATATTATGTCGCCCGATAGTTCGTTCAAGTGCCGAAAATTTCCATTGGAAAACATTTTTGATCCAGTTGTTAACCTCCTTGTTCGAGTCAAGTGTTGACCTGTACGCTAGATAATCCTATTGGAGTAGAGGAACGAAAGTGCACACAACCCTGCTTGTCCAGTGAAGAGTGGATGGGTGAAGTACCAACTGCATGTAACCCAAGTGGTTGATCAACAGTAGCGAGACCCATGATGTCAATTAAAATCCACCAATCAGAAAAGCGAATTCAGTTAAAGTTTAAGGATCAGTAATGTGAGGGATATTAGAAAGGAAAGTGGGAGCCGGTAAGTTTGGTTTCAAAAGAGGTGTTGGTACAAGCGAAGCGATACCAATAATGCGTTTGACAGACTAACATCGGAGTCGATTGTAAAAACATGAGGCTGATCAAAAACATGCATGTGTCTAGTACAGAGAAAAGATGTAAGAATAGGAAATTAAATTGGAAGGGGTGTACGGCAAGGATGTATCTTTTCACCAGAATTGTTCATCATCTCCATTGACGAAGGTAGGCGCTGTATAGCATCAAAAGAGGATGATTTCGTTGGACAGGGTAATTGAATGTTTTGCAAAGAAAAATAAGTTCAGATACTTGGAAAGCGTGCTGTCAGAAGATGATACCTCTGAGAAAGATAAAAGTAAGAACAAGACTCGCATTAGCTAGGGATTCATTCAATAAGAGATAGTTGTGACTAACCAAGAACTTGAAAATTTGACTATAAGAAAGTTTGACACATGCTGGTAGAGTAGTTCCTATTTTCTCTAAACATTTTAATAATTATTTTGCATGTTTGATCTCATTTATTTGTTTTAATGAACTCTGTCTGTTTGTCAATTATTAACTCTGAATTTCCTGATTATGTTGATTGTATCAAAGAAACATGTCGGAATATACTGTAATGTTTGTCCGAGCAATCTATCCGCCGTACAAGGTTCTTTAAGATAGACTACTCGCTTCCTATCAATATATTTTCTATAGAAATATAATTTAAGAGACTGTGCATAGCACCATTTTAGATGCTTTGTGTAAGTTTCAGTTTAATCGGGCAGAGATATAGGATTCGACAAAGTCAAACAAACTAACCAAAATTACTAAACTGGTCAAAATTTAAAGTTAGAGGTCTTTGAGTTGAACTAGAATTTTTTGTTTCTGTAGGGCGGGGTGGATTAAAACTATTCGGTGAAATTCGTTAATACTTCTAGTTCATTGTACATGTTTAAAATCTCTAATCGTCAAAATAAAAGAAGAAAGCGAGAGGTTTGGACTTAGGCTGAATGTCAAAAACCCAAAAAATATAACGAACACACAAAAAGAAGACCTCCAAATAAATGGAAGAAATATTGAAATCGTTGAGATCTTTGAACTACTGGGAGCACAAATTTCAACAAACGAGGAATGTCGAAAAGAGATCAGAAGAAGAGCTGCAATGGCAAGAAATGCAATGACAGGCCTTACAACTATCTGGACAGATATAAATGACTAATCAGTGCCTTGCTACATCCGCCATATTCACATATGGGTGTGAAACGGACTCTGAACAAGAAAGACTGGAAGATGATGGATACGTTTGAAATGTGGTGCTGACGGAAAATGCTTCAAATTTAGCTGGACGCAACATAGGACCCACAGACAAATTCTGCAGGAAATTGAACCTTCAATGATGCCGCTATGCGCTACCGTTCTCAAATCTCAGCTGTCATACTTTGGACAAACTATATGCGTACAAATGATACGCTATAGTTAAAAGGATAATGCTCGGAAAGATTGAAGGAGCGCGGAAGAGAGGGAGGCCAAAGACCAACTGGATCGACTGCTGAGAGGTGGCAGCAGCTGCAATGACCCTGAGGCCGTCCGTTTGGAGGACGCGTTAGACACCATCCGATCCATGGGACAGTTTGACTTCACCATACAGTACATATACAGTACTGTGGTGTGCGGCGCATGACTTAAGCAGTGAGAGCTGGTTTTGGTTGCACTATGTAGAAGGACGTGACAGTTGTGTGCGTCATAGGAATGAACACTGCGAGGAACTGAACATTAAATTAGCAAATAAATAAATGAATTTAAACGCACTGAAATCCCAAATAAACAAAATGAACAAACCTGAAGTAGGTGAGGCCCTTTAGTGTCTTTAAACGATTCTTTTAATTGCTCCAACATGGGATTCTTATCGATTTCCGCATGGAATAATTCTCCAGCTTTGCTTATTACATCTGTCACCTAAAATGCAACGATATAAGATATTTTACGAGAGCAGCTCCTAAATTTACTAGCAGCTAATTTTAAGAGCAGCTGAATTTAGGATCAGATAAATGCAGCAGTAAACCTGAACGCGAATTCCACAATAAAATAGACCAATAAGAGTTTAAGTCGGTGACGTCATTATTGTAGATGAATTTAGGAGCTCGTAAATTCCACGTTAAGGTCTGTTTCACATAACTTAGGTGCTCCTAAATTTAGTGGCATATTCACTGTTAAATTTTAAGTACAACGACCTCTTCCTAAATATGTGGCAATAATTTCTCTATCCCGTGCGCATCTGACCAACAGTGCGCCTCGAACGATCTATTGTTATCTCGTATTTCGCACAGGCGCACACTTTTTTGTAAGAAATTCCCCCACCTGATGCATTGCACAGACCTCCTCCTCCTCCTTCTTCTTTGGTTCACCCCATACGATCCTGGGCTCATACTTGTTGGTCAAGGCGGCCAATATCCCTCAGGAAATACAATTAAGATTCTGCAGCTAGTGAGTTCTTGAGAGCAGGGGGGTAAGGGAGCCAAAAATCCGGGTTCTCTGAGGCAACCATCTATCGCAATGAAGGAGGACGTGATCCGCGATCTCCTCCGATAGACGACACTCGTCACAACCAGGGGCCGGAGTTTGAAAGGCCAAGGCGGTGCCTTGGAAGATAATTGAATGCCCTATTCTCATCAGTGCTATAGTGTGCCTCTGTCTTTGCTCGACAACGATCATTCTTCATCAGCTCTCTTGCTCCCTTTGAGTTTGTCATGGACAGAGTGGCCCTGTTCGTTCAACCACGTTCCTCTGGTGGTTTTCTTGATTCTGTTCTTGGCCGTTCTTAGATGTATTGGAACATTATCTTGTGGCAGCAGGGCTGCCCCTTTGGCTAATCTATCCGCTCCATCGTTGTTGGTTGTTCCCACATGACTCGGGATCCACTGGGAGTGTATGGAGCAGCCAGAGCTGTTGCTGGTAATCATTCGGAGATATTGCCAGATGATGTCTTCAATCTTCTCGCTTTATTCTTGAGGACCTCGCTTCACCTCTTGGATGGTGCTCAGGCTGTCCGTAAAGATGACTATTCTCTTCCACTCTGCCCGGGCGTTTGCCCCTCCTCTTCAGTGGTCGCAGGGTCTAGTGTTATCGATTGGCGCTATTTTTAACTTGGTTAGGCAATCATTCGCATTGTCGTCAACTCAGCTTTGCTCCCTTTATTCGACTTGTTTACTACAACGCAGTACTTAGCATTTATCTGTACTTACTTTTCATATACAGGGTGATGCAAAACAAACGATCCAAAATACATATTCTTGCATTATCACAATAAAACCCGAACTATTACAAATATAAAACAAATTTGAAACAATATTGTTCTACATTGATGAGTTTAATACTAAATAAAGATTAAAAAAACACTAAAATTATAACAACTGTTCGAAATTTCGACCCTCATTGTTGACACATAGCTCACACCTTCGTCTGAATGATCGATAGGCATCTTGAAACATCTTCTGAGGGATTTTTTGAATCTCTTGTTCGATTTTCCGTGCCAACTGCTGACGATTAGTTGGGCGTTCTTCATAAACACGATCTCGTAATACATCCCAAAGAAAAAAGTCGCAAACTGTGAGATCCGGAGATCGCGGGAGTCATTCAACTGGTCCTCTTCTACCAATGCAACGAGTAGGTAGATTATCATTCAGTATTGCTCGTGCAGCAATGGAGTAGTGTGGCGGAGCACCATCTTGTTGATAAATTTTATCTTTACGGCGCTTATTGCAGTATGGGATGACATGTTCATTTAGAACTCCACGATATCGGTCACTATTCATAGTTGCAAAGTTAACGTCAAAACATGCTACCCCTGTAATGGACACCATGCACCAAATAGTAGCAAGAGGTTTTACCTTGTGGTTTTGGCTATAATAGTATGGGGATTTTCGCGTGCCCAGTAGTGTACATTATGTTTGTTAGCGGACCTATTTACGTTGGAAGACTGCTTCACCGGAAAACAAAATTCTGTCACAATAATTATATTCCTTGTTTATGACGCATTCACAAAACTCAAGTCTGCGGTCTGGATCATCTTCTGAGAGCTCCTGTAAACGCCTGAATTTAATAGTAATACTAATACATAATAATATAAGAATATGTATTTTCGATCGTTTTTTGCATCACCCTGTAGTTCAGCCTTTTGCTCCCCGTTCGGTGCTGTTGTAACAGGCTAAAATGCTCCAATAAGCTGTCTAAAGATTGGTGAAAATGTGTTTATTTATTTATTTGCATACTACTAGAAATAGTATATTCACACCTTAGACGGATATTCGTGTTATTCAAAATAAAAACGATACTATCAATGAATTTAAGTAAAATATATGTATCGCAAAAATTTAAAATTTTGATTCCTTAAAAAATATTTAATAATTAAGTAGTATACTACTTAAAGCAGCATAAAACGTCTTTACAAGTATAAAGGGTGAAAACTTACTTCTTCAACCATTCGATCCACCAAATAGTGCTCTTCGATGGATTTCCCGTACAACTCGAATCGCCGGGCCAGATGGCGTGTTATGGCGTTAGATTGGACCAGGGTCTTGCCGCAAGGGGTCTCCAGGACCGGGAGTACGCCGCTGGGGGTTTTCGGTTTGAGGGCTGGCCAATCCTCGAAGGTGATGCGGACATCCTCGAAGGGCTTGTCGCAGGCTGTCAGAATTATGCGGATCAGATCTCCGCGAGCTCTGGCTTCGAAATAGGTCAACTGAAAGAAGACGCAAGCAGTAAATTCTACAATTGCGTGAACATAGAGAGACAATCAAAGGTGCTCGATGGCAAGGCGGAAATGACAAGGCAGGCGATGATTGCAAAGCGACATGAGCGAGGTCCATCCAAGCGACAGACTCTCTCATTTGTATCAGCAGCAACCTGCACACGATATGACAAGAAAATAGCACCCGCAAGCTGCGATCGATGAAGCTGATCACTGGGAGATAAATGTCGGCACTGATTGACTGTCTGTGTAGATAAGGAGCGTGGCTTCCTATGGAATACTGGTTTGCTTCATAGCTTCTATTCTTTGAAGTCCTAAGTCGATTCCATACATCTCTGCTCTACAACTGTTGCTAAGATGTCCAGGCGGGGTGGTATATAGGTTATTTGTGGTTTGGTGTTTCCCTGGAAGTAAATATGTCCCTAATGCCTGCTCCATGTTTGTCCACATCTCTAGAGTATGATGCTTGCCACACGTAGCTAAACTTCGGAGCGTTCTTTTTTCTTTTCTGTGGAGTCATCTAGACATTGGAGAGAAGAGAAAGGGGTATTCGTTTTTCTAGTACCAGAATTAGGATGCACATCCGGATACTTCTTCAGGAACGAAGGACCATCTGGCCAGCATCACAGAATGAACTGATGCAAGTCATAAAAACACCCAAGGGAGCGTGGGCCGTTGAACACATTCTGTGGACCTCGTAGAGAACATTGCCGAACACCAAGAAGTCTTCCGCACCGGAATCTTCCGATATAGTCGATTAATTGCCCCCGACTAGGAAGACCTCATGAGTGGAGGGCGAAGGTCTCAGCAGGCTCTCCAGCAATAAGTCACCTCCACGTCGTTGCATACCACCAAGATGTGTCTTACGTCTGACGGGACGCCGCACATAGAGCATTTGGGGTCCACGTACTAGTGCTATGTGGATTTAATGAAAATATTTTTTTAAATACGGCTACTGAATGTGACGTCATTTTGTTTCACGTCTGATCACCAGTAAAATTAAAAAAACATCATTTGCGGTGTGGAGCACTCGATTCTCCACAACGACTAAATAGACAGCGTCGTGGATTAAATATTCCAGTAGAAACTCATACCGATATGTAAACTTGGGAATTATAGTTACCTTGAACTGCTTCCCGCTCATCTTGTTGGTGTTGGCTGTCGTGTCCACAAGAGATGTAGTACTGTAAGTTGGGTGAGTCTCGCCTGCAAATTTACTCGTCTCAGACAAGCTAGAGTGCACAGTGTTATCTCAAACGTGTCAATCGAACTGCACTGCCCCCTCTACTGTGTACGCTGCTACCAGTTCTGTCTGAAACATTACTCTTGAGTATGAATGCCACTCTGCATGTTTTGGAGGAGGTCATATATGCCACGTCAACTGTACACCATCGACATGATAAAAAAACTGTTAAAACACACACATTTTCACCTCTCCAATACCTCCTGTAAAGCGCACCCAAGAGTGTGCAGCACTGTCGTCGGACGTATACATGGGTAATTTAGTAGTAAGGCGAATCTGAGCACCAAACCACCCTCTCCATTCTCCTTTCGACAGATCTACTATTCTTCCATCAACAACCCTACGCCCGTTAATTGGAGTTGATGGATCCAAGCGCGTCCTTTCTTGAGACCATCATGGCGGAAGAGATCCGTTGCATTTATCGCCGTCCATTAGTTAGAATCCAATTGTTGTTTCAGATAGTCCTTCTTTCAATCTGCGACTTTAAACTAGAAAATAATAAAATATAAATCGATTTTAGTGGTTCGATCTGGCTAAAAATACACTTTCTTAAGGGAGAAACAGCGACCTAGACACAACGCAGTTGACTCCCTACCCAAATACGAATAAAAAGAAACTACATATTGCGTCTCGCAAAAACAATATTTAATATGTTGCCACAATATTATTTGTAACGATGGAAGAAAGCATTATCTATTATTGTGCAATATATTCACACAAATTTATATCGACTGAAGGAGGTAAACATCATCTAGACGATCGCTGCTGGGGAATATTTTGGCAGGTATCCAATTTCAAATAAGAGACTCCTCGATCAATTCCATTTGATTTTCCATTACCTTCTTTACCCGCAGAACTTATAATTGTGAATGTCTGCAAATTAAAGTACATCGGATTATCGAATAATTAGTAGCCTTTTTTGAAACTCATCGGTTTTTGCGCATTTGTGCAAATGTTCTGAAACTTCGGTCCAGTAGTTTCGTAGGAGTATCGAAACGAACATACATAGCTACATATAAGAAACAATCAGACATCAACAATAAATCCAAGCATGTATATACCCGTCGTTTCAAATGCTGAAATGCTACATCATTCATCAGGCCGCGGTTCAAGAATATCTTCGCAGCTTTACTAAAACAAATCATCGTAGAAAAGCACATTGCGATAATGCGATTAAAATGACATTAATTACCTACTTCCTCAATTTCCGTTTCAACACCATCTCCAACAAGCCTTAATATTTTTTGAACTCTTAAATAGTAATCCTGATCCTCTCCTGTCAGGTCACTCATCGCGGCACTCTTCACCACAGCCACAGTTCTGTTATATATCGCGGCCTAAAAACGTCCAACTTTCACATTCATATAGAAAACACTACTCCACACGATAGAAGCTTTCGTAAGCTTTACTTTCAAACATTTAGTTCAGGTCATTTGATTGCCACAGTTCTGCCAGGTTCATTGCGGCATTATTCCTTGCAATCAATTCAGTCTAATTTCTGAATGTGTCGTGCTGTCTGTCCAATTCTGGCGTGATGTACAGTAAGAGCATTGAAACTTGAATTGAAAAAGTTGAGAAGGCGGGGCCGCAATACGTCAAGCTATATAACATTATATTAATGGGCACAGGTTAAAATAGAAAAAACAATCCCTAAAATTCACCGAGCAATATGGACAATTAATCATCCGAGACATCAATTCCGTTTGCAATTCTTTGGTCCAGGTGGCGTTTTGTACGACCAAATATGGTAGGGCGGTCGTATCAATTAACTTGTGAACCACGTTGGACTTGGATCACCATCACGGGAGTTGGTATTGCTTGGTTCCTGAAATAGGAGTTCTTTGCCAACTTTGTCTGAGGTTGTGATAAGGAGCGAAATATCCAACAAAAGAGAATAGAAAATATTACAGGATTTCAGCGAATAAATTGGATTAAGGCAGTTATCAAATTATTATTTAGGGCATTCAGTTGGTTTCAATCCCATTCATACTATGTGTACACTTACTGTTTATATGTACTGTTTAGTAATTGTACTACGCCGTCACCTTGAATATGGAAAATCGAATGTGGCATGAGATAATTGCAAGTGGTGGCGCGTTGGTCAAGTGAGTTCCACCACATCGGTACACTATAACCTCTGAACTTCAACATGGCCCGTTGTTCGCTACTCTAACATATTTGTATCGTATATCAATAGACCAGAATTGATGGTGCTACATACAAATGTATAATTGAATGAATGTGTACACACTAATGCAACAGCATGATGATGATGTATGGTGCAGACTTAGATAAGCGACAAAATTTATTTTGGCACCAGTCTGTCTTTCGATGTTTTTCTGAAATTTTGGAATACTATCCGGATAATGAGATGTTCAATTTTTAACAATATTAGTATTAGCAGCTGTTCCTCTACATAACTCAATTCTTTTGTACCATTGATATTGTCTGGCGGGGCATATTGCTGGTCTTCACCTTAATTCTTATAATTCAATATTGCCGTACAGCATTTGGTTGTTTATCAACAATCTAGTTTTCATTAAGAATTACGAATATCCTAGATCCATAGTTATAAAAGTTGGATTCAAACGAAAGGAAAAGGAGTCGATCCCTTGTCATTCTTGTAGTACATTGAGAGTCTAAAACAACACGGAGAGTACACTATGTACCACGAAAACATTTCAGTAACTCGTTTTTCATTGTTGAATTGACCAATGTAGTTAAGTGGTCTTGCTATTATTACTGTTTTATAAAAAAATCCCAGCGGGAGACATCAATCTAATTTTCCAACTCCGCCGGGAGATAAAAAGGTCTACATTATTTCCTTCTAAGTCAGAACATAGTCAATCGATTTTGTATCCTAAGCAGCACTATTCTACCTCTCTAATGCAGGAATAGTGTACTGCAATAATATCCTGTGTACTCAATCCCCCCTTTTTGGGTTGTTCCTTGACGCCGATACGTCTTTTAGACAGTCCGCGAGCTATTGGCCGTAATCACTCCTCGTGATCCTACTCCCAAACTTTTCAGATAAATGGTTCGGATACCAAAGTGGCGAGTGGAAATAATCAGACTAGATGGATTGCAACGTGTGCAGGCCTGTTGTCCGACATAAGTTCCCTCCTCAGAGGTTGGACATATAAAATCACAAACGTATGTATCTGCCCCGAGTACCTGATTGTATCTCTACGGCCAGAGACTCAAGCCTCCCTTCCTCCTTGCCCTCCCAGATTGCAGCCACTTGACTGAAGGAAATATCGTCCTTGACAAATGCCAGGAGTCCACTTCACTGCACCCTTGCCAGCTCTGGGGTCAATGGGTCGGTCCATCGTATAGCCATATACCCAGGAAATTTTTCCAGTCGCATTTCTAGCTAATGATTTTGGCCACCGGCTGTTCAATGGGTGGAATGGTACCACCAAGTTGAGAGTTCCTGGTACACAAGGCATGACTACTTCCCCCCTCCGAGTGCATATGGAACGCAAAATGATGCCGAAACCACAGAGTCACTGCGAGCCACCCGCGGAACGATGATAGGCCACTGGACCCTGTCTCAGTGTCTTTCAGGGCGGCTAAGGCCCTCATCAAGAGGGAAGTCAAGCATCCAAAGCAGGTCCATGAGCGCACTTGCTGAGTATATTCGACTGCGCGCAGACCGGCGGGTCTAAATGACAGGCTGAAATGTGCCTCAGAAGCGGACACTGTAGGTTGATAACGAGGTATCGCGAGCCGTTTTGACCCGGAGGTGACTCCACTTTGTCCCCACTGTGAAGAGGACGAGCATACCCTGAGGCCCTGAGGAGCAGTGGTTCCAGATTTGCCCTGTTCATCTAGATCCTCGGCTGCGTGCGTTTGGAGCAGGGGATGGAAGGCGAAGGATCTGCAGGAGCTTCAGCTCTTCTGACGTGGACGCTGCCTGATCCCACCCATCCCAAAACACCGGAGTAGTGGCAAATTATTGTAAAGACAAAAATTTAGTTTTGCATTTAATGTATATCAATTGAGAAGAATAGGTCATCCAGCAACAATCTTTCCTAATAGTAAATTGTCAGGGCGGGAGAGTAAGCAACTCCACAGATTGCTATTGTAAGTGTACGCACTACAGGAACAGTGAAGGAGACCTCTCAGATTATGCATTTCGGCTGACGCTTGGCCCACGCTTCCAAAGCCGGTTTGACCTTGAACACGTGCTCTTCGTGGGCCAACAATCTGGGAAATCCGGCGATCAACTCGGGGTAGATATCCTTGAGTAGTTCGCAAATGGCGACAAGACTGAGATCGGCCAGGGTGAGGTGGTCGCCCACGGCAAAACCATCTTTCCCGTTTCCGTCATCGAGGAAGTTCGTGAGCGACTGCGTGAAAGGAAGACAAACAAGTACTACTATACTACGTTTCAGAAAATGAGATACTGCTGAAGTACACATGGACGTCAAAAAATCCTCAGCAAAACATCACGAATCAGATTGTCTACGACGCTAGCTTAGATGGATCTTGATTGGAGGGTTCAGATTGCAAAGTACCTGCTGGCGTTTTGCAAATGATCACCGGGCTCAGTCAGAGTTGGGACACAAAGGTGAAAGTAATAAGGAAACTATTGAATCTATGGTGCTGTGTGGCATTGCGTGACTCCTAATTTCCCATTTACAAATAGTTTAGGTCAAGTTTTAGATTAGTGTGAGGTTTAGTGAAATTTTAAACACGCAGTGTTCATTTTGGAAGGCTAAAAAGTGAATCGGACCTGATCGTTCGCCGTCAGGTCGGAAGTTTCCCCACTGCGACGCGTACCACGCTGCGGCTTGCGAGGCTCACCCAGTTTAGGCTCGCGGGAAAGTTGTTCGGACTGCAGCACATGTAGCGGATATAAGAAATCCGTCCGGGTGGGGCACTTGTAGCGTCAGGGCTACGGCAGCGACTGCAATGCCCGTATAGGGGGGACCCATACCTGTGCAGCCTATCTACACCAGAGGTATTGCTGGCATGGGTTTTAAAAGATGCCACTTTATCTTCGAGACTTCATAAATTAATACCCGGTGTCACCGCCCAATTATACCTTATATGGATGTGTTAAGGCGGCAAACCAATAGGGCAGTCAAGAAGAACCTCTAATCATCAGTTTAATCTTGGGCAGTTGAATTTAACTCAATTAAAATTAAAGATGAGTCGATTCGTCAACCGCCCCGGTTTTGGTTGCACCAGAAGGAGAGGTGTGTGCGTCATAGGAGAGAACACTGCGGGGGGTACTGAACATGAAATTCGTAAATATATGAATTTAAACGCACTGAAATCCCCAATTAACAAAATAAACAAACCTGCAGTAGGCGCGGTCCTGTAGTCTCATTAAACGTTGTTTTGAATTGCTCCAACATGGGATTCTTATCCATTTCCGCATGGAATATGTCAACGGCATTGTTGTTTACATCTGTCACCTGAAATGCAACGATAAGATATTTGGATAGTAGAGGGTTTTTCTTTCATAAAACTCCTAAATTTACTAGCAGCTGAATTTAGGAGCAGATGAATGTAGCAGTAAACCCGAACGCAAATTTCCAAAAGTGGACCAATAAGATAAGAGTTTAAGTCGGTGACGTCATTATTGTAGATGAAATTAGGAGCATGTAAATTCCATGTTAAGGTCTGTTTCACATAATTTAGGTGCTCCTAAATTTAGTGGTATATTCACTGTTAAATTTTAAGTACAACGACCTCCTCCTAAATATGTGGCAATAATTTCTCTATCCCGTACGCATCTGACCAACAATGCGCCTCGAACGGTCTATTGTTATCTCGTATTTCGCAATGGGCGCCCACTTTTTTGTAAGAAAATCCGCCACCTGATGCATTGCACAGACCTCCTCCTTCTTCTACTTATACTTGTTGGTCAAGGCGACCAATATCCCTCAGGAAATACAATTAAGATTCTGCAGCTAGTGAGCTCTTGAGAGAAGGGGGCTAAGGGAGTCAAAAATCCGGGTTCTTTGAAGCAACCATCTATCGCAATGAAGGAGGACGTGATCCGCGGTCTCCTCCGATAGGCGACACTCCTCACAACCAGGGGCCGGAGTTTGAAAGGCCAAGGCGGTGCCTGTAGGCTTGGAAGATAATTGAATGCCCTATTCTCATCAGTGCTATAGTGTGCCTCTGTCTTTGCTCGACAACGATCATTCTTCATCAGCTCTCTTGCTCCCTTTGAGTTTGTCATGGACAGAGTGGCCCTGTTCGTTCAACCACGTTCCTCTGGTGGTTTTCTTGATTCTGTTCTTGGCCGTTCTTAGATGTATTGGAACATTATCTTGTGGCAGCAGGGCTGCCCCTTTGGCTAATCTATCCGCTCCATCGTTGTTGGTTGTTCCCACATGACTCGGGATCCACTGGGAGTGTATGGAGCAGCCAGAGCTGTTGCTGGTAATCATTCGGAGATATTGCCAGATGATGTCTTCAATCTTCTCGCTTTATTCTTGAGGACCTCGCTTCACCTCTTGGATGGTGCTCAGGCTGTCCGTAAAGATGACTATTCTCTTCCACTCTGCCCGGGCGTTTGCCCCTCCTCTTCAGTGGTCGCAGGGTCTAGTGTTATCGATTGGCGCTATTTTTAACTTGGTTAGGCAATCATTCGCATTGTCGTCAACTCAGCTTTGCTCCCTTTATTCGACTTGTTTACTACAACGCAGTACTTAGCATTTATCTGTACTTACTTTTCATATACAGGGTGATGCAAAACAAACGATCCAAAATACATATTCTTGCATTATCACAATAAAACCCGAACTATTACAAATATAAAACAAATTTGAAACAATATTGTTCTACATTGATGAGTTTAATACTAAATAAAGATTAAAAAAACACTAAAATTATAACAACTGTTCGAAATTTCGACCCTCATTGTTGACACATAGCTCACACCTTCGTCTGAATGATCGATAGGCATCTTGAAACATCTTCTGAGGGATTTTTTGAATCTCTTGTTCGATTTTCCGTGCCAACTGCTGACGATTAGTTGGGCGTTCTTCATAAACACGATCTCGTAATACATCCCAAAGAAAAAAGTCGCAAACTGTGAGATCCGGAGATCGCGGGAGTCATTCAACTGGTCCTCTTCTACCAATGCAACGAGTAGGTAGATTATCATTCAGTATTGCTCGTGCAGCAATGGAGTAGTGTGGCGGAGCACCATCTTGTTGATAAATTTTATCTTTACGGCGCTTATTGCAGTATGGGATGACATGTTCATTTAGAACTCCACGATATCGGTCACTATTCATAGTTGCAAAGTTAACGTCAAAACATGCTACCCCTGTAATGGACACCATGCACCAAATAGTAGCAAGAGGTTTTACCTTGTGGTTTTGGCTATAATAGTATGGGGATTTTCGCGTGCCCAGTAGTGTACATTATGTTTGTTAGCGGACCTATTTACGTTGGAAGACTGCTTCACCGGAAAACAAAATTCTGTCACAATAATTATATTCCTTGTTTATGACGCATTCACAAAACTCAAGTCTGCGGTCTGGATCATCTTCTGAGAGCTCCTGTAAACGCCTGAATTTAATAGTAATACTAATACATAATAATATAAGAATATGTATTTTCGATCGTTTTTTGCATCACCCTGTAGTTCAGCCTTTTGCTCCCCGTTCGGTGCTGTTGTAACAGGCTAAAATGCTCCAATAAGCTGTCTAAAGATTGGTGAAAATGTGTTTATTTATTTATTTGCATACTACTAGAAATAGTATATTCACACCTTAGACGGATATTCGTGTTATTCAAAATAAAAACGATACTATCAATGAATTTAAGTAAAATATATGTATCGCAAAAATTTAAAATTTTGATTCCTTAAAAAATATTTAATAATTAAGTAGTATACTACTTAAAGCAGCATAAAACGTCTTTACAAGTATAAAGGGTGAAAACTTACTTCTTCAACCATTCGATCCACCAAATAGTGCTCTTCGATGGATTTCCCGTACAACTCGAATCGCCGGGCCAGATGGCGTGTTATGGCGTTAGATTGGACCAGGGTCTTGCCGCAAGGGGTCTCCAGGACCGGGAGTACGCCGCTGGGGGTTTTCGGTTTGAGGGCTGGCCAATCCTCGAAGGTGATGCGGACATCCTCGAAGGGCTTGTCGCAGGCTGTCAGAATTATGCGGATCAGATCTCCGCGAGCTCTGGCTTCGAAATAGGTCAACTGAAAGAAGACGCAAGCAGTAAATTCTACAATTGCGTGAACATAGAGAGACAATCAAAGGTGCTCGATGGCAAGGCGGAAATGACAAGGCAGGCGATGATTGCAAAGCGACATGAGCGAGGTCCATCCAAGCGACAGACTCTCTCATTTGTATCAGCAGCAACCTGCACACGATATGACAAGAAAATAGCACCCGCAAGCTGCGATCGATGAAGCTGATCACTGGGAGATAAATGTCGGCACTGATTGACTGTCTGTGTAGATAAGGAGCGTGGCTTCCTATGGAATACTGGTTTGCTTCATAGCTTCTATTCTTTGAAGTCCTAAGTCGATTCCATACATCTCTGCTCTACAACTGTTGCTAAGATGTCCAGGCGGGGTGGTATATAGGTTATTTGTGGTTTGGTGTTTCCCTGGAAGTAAATATGTCCCTAATGCCTGCTCCATGTTTGTCCACATCTCTAGAGTATGATGCTTGCCACACGTAGCTAAACTTCGGAGCGTTCTTTTTTCTTTTCTGTGGAGTCATCTAGACATTGGAGAGAAGAGAAAGGGGTATTCGTTTTTCTAGTACCAGAATTAGGATGCACATCCGGATACTTCTTCAGGAACGAAGGACCATCTGGCCAGCATCACAGAATGAACTGATGCAAGTCATAAAAACACCCAAGGGAGCGTGGGCCGTTGAACACATTCTGTGGACCTCGTAGAGAACATTGCCGAACACCAAGAAGTCTTCCGCACCGGAATCTTCCGATATAGTCGATTAATTGCCCCCGACTAGGAAGACCTCATGAGTGGAGGGCGAAGGTCTCAGCAGGCTCTCCAGCAATAAGTCACCTCCACGTCGTTGCATACCACCAAGATGTGTCTTACGTCTGACGGGACGCCGCACATAGAGCATTTGGGGTCCACGTACTAGTGCTATGTGGATTTAATGAAAATATTTTTTTAAATACGGCTACTGAATGTGACGTCATTTTGTTTCACGTCTGATCACCAGTAAAATTAAAAAAACATCATTTGCGGTGTGGAGCACTCGATTCTCCACAACGACTAAATAGACAGCGTCGTGGATTAAATATTCCAGTAGAAACTCATACCGATATGTAAACTTGGGAATTATAGTTACCTTGAACTGCTTCCCGCTCATCTTGTTGGTGTTGGCTGTCGTGTCCACAAGAGATGTAGTACTGTAAGTTGGGTGAGTCTCGCCTGCAAATTTACTCGTCTCAGACAAGCTAGAGTGCACAGTGTTATCTCAAACGTGTCAATCGAACTGCACTGCCCCCTCTACTGTGTACGCTGCTACCAGTTCTGTCTGAAACATTACTCTTGAGTATGAATGCCACTCTGCATGTTTTGGAGGAGGTCATATATGCCACGTCAACTGTACACCATCGACATGATAAAAAAACTGTTAAAACACACACATTTTCACCTCTCCAATACCTCCTGTAAAGCGCACCCAAGAGTGTGCAGCACTGTCGTCGGACGTATACATGGGTAATTTAGTAGTAAGGCGAATCTGAGCACCAAACCACCCTCTCCATTCTCCTTTCGACAGATCTACTATTCTTCCATCAACAACCCTACGCCCGTTAATTGGAGTTGATGGATCCAAGCGCGTCCTTTCTTGAGACCATCATGGCGGAAGAGATCCGTTGCATTTATCGCCGTCCATTAGTTAGAATCCAATTGTTGTTTCAGATAGTCCTTCTTTCAATCTGCGACTTTAAACTAGAAAATAATAAAATATAAATCGATTTTAGTGGTTCGATCTGGCTAAAAATACACTTTCTTAAGGGAGAAACAGCGACCTAGACACAACGCAGTTGACTCCCTACCCAAATACGAATAAAAAGAAACTACATATTGCGTCTCGCAAAAACAATATTTAATATGTTGCCACAATATTATTTGTAACGATGGAAGAAAGCATTATCTATTATTGTGCAATATATTCACACAAATTTATATCGACTGAAGGAGGTAAACATCATCTAGACGATCGCTGCTGGGGAATATTTTGGCAGGTATCCAATTTCAAATAAGAGACTCCTCGATCAATTCCATTTGATTTTCCATTACCTTCTTTACCCGCAGAACTTATAATTGTGAATGTCTGCAAATTAAAGTACATCGGATTATCGAATAATTAGTAGCCTTTTTTGAAACTCATCGGTTTTTGCGCATTTGTGCAAATGTTCTGAAACTTCGGTCCAGTAGTTTCGTAGGAGTATCGAAACGAACATACATAGCTACATATAAGAAACAATCAGACATCAACAATAAATCCAAGCATGTATATACCCGTCGTTTCAAATGCTGAAATGCTACATCATTCATCAGGCCGCGGTTCAAGAATATCTTCGCAGCTTTACTAAAACAAATCATCGTAGAAAAGCACATTGCGATAATGCGATTAAAATGACATTAATTACCTACTTCCTCAATTTCCGTTTCAACACCATCTCCAACAAGCCTTAATATTTTTTGAACTCTTAAATAGTAATCCTGATCCTCTCCTGTCAGGTCACTCATCGCGGCACTCTTCACCACAGCCACAGTTCTGTTATATATCGCGGCCTAAAAACGTCCAACTTTCACATTCATATAGAAAACACTACTCCACACGATAGAAGCTTTCGTAAGCTTTACTTTCAAACATTTAGTTCAGGTCATTTGATTGCCACAGTTCTGCCAGGTTCATTGCGGCATTATTCCTTGCAATCAATTCAGTCTAATTTCTGAATGTGTCGTGCTGTCTGTCCAATTCTGGCGTGATGTACAGTAAGAGCATTGAAACTTGAATTGAAAAAGTTGAGAAGGCGGGGCCGCAATACGTCAAGCTATATAACATTATATTAATGGGCACAGGTTAAAATAGAAAAAACAATCCCTAAAATTCACCGAGCAATATGGACAATTAATCATCCGAGACATCAATTCCGTTTGCAATTCTTTGGTCCAGGTGGCGTTTTGTACGACCAAATATGGTAGGGCGGTCGTATCAATTAACTTGTGAACCACGTTGGACTTGGATCACCATCACGGGAGTTGGTATTGCTTGGTTCCTGAAATAGGAGTTCTTTGCCAACTTTGTCTGAGGTTGTGATAAGGAGCGAAATATCCAACAAAAGAGAATAGAAAATATTACAGGATTTCAGCGAATAAATTGGATTAAGGCAGTTATCAAATTATTATTTAGGGCATTCAGTTGGTTTCAATCCCATTCATACTATGTGTACACTTACTGTTTATATGTACTGTTTAGTAATTGTACTACGCCGTCACCTTGAATATGGAAAATCGAATGTGGCATGAGATAATTGCAAGTGGTGGCGCGTTGGTCAAGTGAGTTCCACCACATCGGTACACTATAACCTCTGAACTTCAACATGGCCCGTTGTTCGCTACTCTAACATATTTGTATCGTATATCAATAGACCAGAATTGATGGTGCTACATACAAATGTATAATTGAATGAATGTGTACACACTAATGCAACAGCATGATGATGATGTATGGTGCAGACTTAGATAAGCGACAAAATTTATTTTGGCACCAGTCTGTCTTTCGATGTTTTTCTGAAATTTTGGAATACTATCCGGATAATGAGATGTTCAATTTTTAACAATATTAGTATTAGCAGCTGTTCCTCTACATAACTTATTTCTTTTGTGTTCACCTTAATTCTTATAACGCTTCAATATTGCCGTACAGCATTTTGTTGTTTATCAACAATCTAGTTTTCATTAAGAATTACGAATATCCTAGATCCATAGATATAAAAGTTGGATTCAAACGAAAGGAAAAGGAGTCGATCCCTTGTCAGTCTTGTAGTACATTCAGAGTCTAAAACAACACGGAGAGTACACTATGTACCCCGAAAACATTTCAGTAACTCGTTTTTCATTGTTGAATTGACCAATGTAGTTAAGTGATCTTGTTATTATTACTGTTTTATAAAAAATCCCAGCGGGAGACATCAATCTCATTTTCCACCTCCGCCGGGAGATAAAAAATGTCTACATTATCTCCCCACTAAGGCAGAACATAATCAATCGATCTTGTATCCTAAAAAATTGCGTAGTTTCAGTCTTCAGATTTCTAGCACTAATATATATTCGTCTTTGAGTTGTTAAACGACTATGCGGTTTGCCTCATACCCACTGTTGCTCAAGTCTCCCTTGCTGTCATAGTCATCATGTGACATCGCAGGATGTGAAAAGTGTTCACATCTACACCTCATTTCCTAGTTTTATTTCCTGTGTTGATATTTCCCAGAAATATATACTGTAGTCCCATACTTAACGCATCTATTTGACACAAAAATGCTCTCAATTCGTCAGTGTATTTCATTCCATTTTATTAAAATATAAGTCATAGCAAGAGAATGTGCAAATTCACGAGAAAAATAGTACATAATCACTGCACCAAATTATCCAATTCCAGCGTCCAATAAACTAACTGAGCTCACCGCACTACCAAAAGTCATCAAAAATATGTAAAAAAAAAAACTGAATTGCAAAGGGCCAAAAAGAATTAAAGCGCAAATACTCTGGAAATACTCTGGCACCACAACCAACACTAGTCACAAAAAACGCCATACACAGTAAACCCGCGCGTCCTGCTTATTCTGATTGGCTACTTGAAAGTCGGGGGCCGCGCTCAAGGTTTCAATGTCATTGGTCGGCTGCAAAGTCGGGCTGTTTGGAGGGATGAGCAGCCACGAAAGCGGGATGATCGGCCAAATAGGCGTCGATTCGAACAATTGTCGGATAGGGTGTCAGATCCACTTTGAACCTGGGCGACAGAAGAACATGTGCATGCATACATCATGTACATACAATATCGCGTCTGATCGAGATTTTCATCTGCAATTTTTAAATTTGCCAGAGACGTAAATAACTGCTTTATTTGGCTGTAAACAGTCAAGAAATGGAGACTTTCACGAGAAATATCGTCTGCATTATCGCTGTTACTTGCACATCTAGGCATCTGAGGAAAATGTACCGCAGGAGACCTGGTCCTCTCAGCAAGTCTTGGCGTAGGCAGCAGCCATAGCGTTTTTCTCTCTTCGCTGTTTTAGCAACGGGATGAGCGCTCAAGTGGTCTAACACGCCAGCGAACTGCAAATTGCATCAGCTGTCGGCGCGTACCAGCACGGCGTAGCACCTTCTTGATGGAAACCTTGTCAGCCTACGGGGGATTTTCAGCATTCTGCGTATGACCCACACCTTTATATAGTTATACACTGAGCTGCTTGCAGTTGGAAACTAGGCGATACATAACAACAGCTGCAGTAGTCTATGCCACACGTGTTGACACGATGGACGACGTAGCTTTCTCCAGTAAGATGCGGTCAGCCAATCAAAATGCAGACTTTTCCCGATCCAATCAACGCTAGAATGTTTGTCTTGCCAGTCACAAAAGATACCAAAACTAGTCCACTTTTTTGTTTACTTCATATCCAGGTCAACAAATATAATCCACTATCTTTCTGATACTCTAACTGGAAAGTTTTCAACAGCGATTTCTCTCTGGATTCAGTCATTTTCCTATATTATTTCCAGGTTTTCTCTGGGAAGTTTAAACCGAAATCCATTCTTTGTTTTCTTAAAGCAAAACAAGTACAGCATATACAATGATGCTTAGAAATGATCACCATGCGTATTCCGCATAATCATAAGCATCCCTCCACAGGATTTCCATCTTGGTCTTTGCTCTCTTCACACCTTCTATGAGCGGTCAAAAAGTTAAATACGATGTTGTTGTTCAATTATAGTCCTACCTATTGGGGCGTGTGGGGAGATTCTCCTTACTACTGTGCCAGACTCACTAAGCACAAGAGTCTCGCATCACATCACTCAACGTTTCGACTCTTCTCCGCGCAAACCTCTTGGCGTCATCTCCCCCATCCCACCCTGGTATCCTCTGACCAACCTCTCGGTCAATATCTCTCTCTGTCCCATGCTCGCGTCTTGATCCTCCCTATCTGCGCTTTACAGCGGCCTCTGCCAATCTTGATGGACTGTCCCCTTGTCATCTAACCATGTGAACAGACGGCTCTGCGCTCGGCCGACACGGAAAGGGCGGCGGGGGCGGTGACCTCTCGCTCCATGCGGGAGAGCACTGCTCCAGCTTCATTGCAGAGACCACGGCCATCCGCGCGACGCTCGAGTGGGCGGTCCTGCACGGAAACACCTGTCAGTACACCTCCATTAGAGTTCTCTCGGACTCTCTTTCCTCCCTCGCACTGCTCAAATCGGGGCCGTCCCTCCTTCTCTCTTCTAACATCCATTCTATCTGGTCCTCACTCAAACA
>JAUYWV010025566.1:0-16827 GCA_032274565.1 Nematoplana nigrocapitula
CTCGACACATAACAAATTTCTTTAAGTATCGAGATTCTCGACACATAACAAATTTCTTTAAGTATCGAGATTCTCGACACATAACAAATTTCTTTAAGTATCGAGATTCTCGATACATAGTAACGACCATTTACAATTGTTTATGCTAATAACACCTCTTTTAAAGTATCTGCAAACCTCTAGATTGGACTATATTCAGGCCTATCCTAGGATTTCCACTACAATTGAACAATTGCGGAGCTTTTCAATTAACTTTCACAAAATTTGGAATCGGACAATAGTTTCTGTTGATGTTGTAAATGAGAAGCTAGATAATGTTGGATATCCGCATATTTTTATGCAAACATAACTTTCGGAGACACGTTCTCAAAAAGAAAACAAAGGCAGGCAAACTGGCAGATGATCAACCCATCCATATGGCAAGGGATAGATTCCCTATTGAATCTTTCAACAAGATTATGGACACAATGGTATTATGCTTTAAGAAACTATTTGAAAAGCACAAGGATTTGTATAATGACATTTCTCTACTTGATCCTCAAAATTTATAATATAATAATAATAGTTTACTGCTTAAAAAATGTTGCTGGTCTAAGACTAAAGAATATCCATATCTTGACGACCCAACACTTTTCAGATTGTGGCAGTCTTCATAAACTTGTTGAAGAGCTGCAGTCTGCCACTCACTGGCGAAATTTGAAGGATTCTATTTCATCTAATGACAATGACAATGAAGTACAGGATAGTATACTGTATATAAAAAAACTGCAAATAGTATATATCATGTGTCTTTCAAGTTCTTTTATAGTACAATTTGTACACAAAGTCCTATTTTAATGTATTTTTGGCTTATAAGGTATTATTGACTCTATTTGTTACTTAAGTTGCCTATGAATGCAGTTTATCAAAGTTGAAAATTGTACAAATCAAACTGCCAAGCTTTCATACTGCCGAACATCTAGAAGCATTCATGCTCATGTTTGTTGCATCAGATAGACTACCAAACTCTCTTTGATATTGTTTCTCACAAAAGTAAAGAATTTGAATGAATATTTATAGTTTAACTATTATCTTTTCCTTCGCATTGTTTAAGCTATCTACAGGCTTGTCATGGCATAGTATATAATGGCCTAAGAGGCCTACATTTAGCATATAAGACATAGATCTGATAGTATCTTTTCATTCTTATACTTTTTTAGCTATGATCAAGTTTAGTCTATAAATCATATATTGATTATAATATTTTTTCGCAGTGTGGTATGTTTGTGTTTTCAGTGTTGATATATACTATATACCAACCAATAGACTTAAACAGTTTTGCCAGTTAGAATCTTTCTATATACTGAAAATAGCTAAGATTAGACAATATCTGGTTTGTTTGTAATAGGTCAGTAGGCCTGTATTACAGTATATTCCCTATTGGAATGGTTGCTCCTGGCGCGGACGCCGTCCGGCGCATTTTTGAAAATGGCGGCGCGCTAGCAAAAGAAGAAAAAAATCGGCAGCGCAGGGGTGCCAAAACAAGTGGCAGCGCGCCAGAGGAAGTGGTAGCACGCCAGCGAAAGCGGTGGTGCGCCAAAATTTTGACCAAAATTCGTGGCGCACCTAAATATTGATTATGTAACCGTGGCGCAGCGTCCGCGCGAAATTAGAAACCATTCCAATAGGGAGTATATTCAATGTACTGTCTTTTCTTTCTTGGTCTATATGTCATATATCGTTTGTAATAATATTTTCTATTATCTGCTATATATATAACTAGCAATGGGTACTCGAATTGCTGTAGAATAGGATTGGAGCACATGCCTAACCCTACCCCTGCCCTAGTCTTTTATTTTATGAAATTTTCTGTATAAAGCTTCTTTCTGTTCGAAACAACCATTTCACACCATTTTTAGCCACCTTGACCTCGATCCCAACCCCTTGACCTAACCCCCTGTTACCCGCAGGGTTGAGAGGGTCACCCATGCAAAGTTTTGGGTCACTGGCACCAATAGTCCAGCTTCTTTCTGCCCAAATTGGCCATTTTTGCCCCCTTGACCTCAACCCCAACCTCCCCTATGTTACCCACATGGCTGAGGGGGTCAACCATGCAAAGTTTTTCGGGGTCGCTGGCACCAATTGTTCAGTCGCCTTCTGCCCAAAATGGCCATTTCACACCATTTTAGCCTCCTTGGGCTCGACCCTGACCCCTTGACCTTCACCCCGACCTTGGAGCCTGACCTCATCCCCCCCTCCTATGTTACCCGCAGGGTTGATGGGTTCCTCATGAAAGATTTTGTCTCACTGGCACCAACGGTCCAGCTGCTCACCCTGGAACATACACACCGACAACTTGACAAATATATATAAGATGTAATATGGTCTGTTTTCCATGTTTCTATGTAAAAGTACTCAAGCCATGTGGTAGAACTATTGTTTGAAATAATATATTTTTGTAATAATATACATATTAGATCAGATGGTGATAAATAATTTTTATTTTGGTCTAATGTTCATTGGGGGTTGGGCCACATAAATCAGGTTTCCCGGGCCATTTTTTATGACAGTCGACAACTGATTACAAATGATGATAAACTAAAATTATCTTTGTATTGTGATTTATACCTTTTTACTTGTTATTTATCTTTGTCATTATGGTGAAGCTGTATATGATTATATGCGAACGTTTATCAATCTATGGTAATAATTGTTGCTTATATGACTGGTTTATCTCATGCATTAGCACCACAAAATTTAAAGACTGACTTATTTCCATTCCTAACCATGTGTCATTTCATTTGTTCATTATATATATTTTATATTATATATATTTTTGGAATTGCAACTAAAAACTCAACTTTATAATGTAGAAGATCCATTATCCTATGGCTATTATGTGTCATTTTTTAATGGGATAAATAGTTCAAATATTTATCTGATATATGACTATATATCAAATGGCACACACCCAGCTACTAAAAATAGCAGAATGATTTATTTGATGATTGAATGCAATTAAGCTGCAATATGTCTATAAATTTAAGCAACATGGTCCAATTTCACGCAAAAAACTTTTTTTACCTGAGTCATGCAAAATGGGGAAGACATACCACATTAATTCAGCTACAGTGATAATTTCCAATTTAACAACTACATGAGTCAAATATCATACATTAATCATTTGGTATACCCGCACCAATACACATTTGCACTCACAATACACATATACATCATTTCTTGTCTGTCCAAACTAGCTGTCACAGGTGCGCCAGCACATAGTAAGCTAAATGAACAAGGTGGCATCAGATAGTTTTCCATGTGACTGATAACCATTGCACATATGCATGTAGTTTGCACTTTCCCACATGAGCCTACATGAAGATCTGGAAGTTTAGCTAGCGTGCTCCTGCAGCGCAAGCAGAACAACCACTTTGGCAGTATCTACCAGCTGGTCATGGTGTGTAATCCAGAC
Organism: Nematoplana nigrocapitula; assembly: GCA_032274565.1. NCBI lineage: Eukaryota > Metazoa > Platyhelminthes > Proseriata > Nematoplanidae > Nematoplana > Nematoplana nigrocapitula. Next base: position 3,455 of record JAUYWV010025566.1, read on the forward strand.
CAGTGCTGGGTTGAATGCATTCAACCAGTTGTATTGTTGGACACTCGTCTCCAATGTTGCTTCGTGAGCTGATCTTTCTGCCAGACACAGCTTTTTGATATCTACCTCCAGCTCCTGGGCAGCTGACTCCAGTTGAGCCATCACCAAAGTGAACTCTTCTTTGCTGCTGCAGATTAGCTCCTTGATCACTGTTCTCATGGTGTTGATCAGGTGAAGAGCTCTAACCAGGTCAGCTCCTTTCTCTTAAAGAGATAAAGCCAGAGGCCTCTAGCTAGGTGCTCTGCGGTGAATACACCCACCACAAACTCTGTTTTTGAGATTGTGTTCAGCATCACCACTGCCTTCGAGTTGGAGCAGCTGTCATCCCACATCGCCATAGTCTGAAGGGTGTGCTTGATGGCAGACAGCTGTTCACAAACATTCCACTGCGACGTGGTGCTCCAAGAAGCATATTTGACACAGCTTCACCAACTGGTGAGGGTGGTTTTCCTCCAGTTTTTGCAGCTGCATGAGCTAGAGGATGTTCCCCCTTTTGGCCCCATCTGTGACAAAATTAATCACTGTTCCTGGTGATGACCATTTTTCTTATCAGTGATGTGGACAATTTCAATGTATGCTCAGCACAGTGAAAGTATTCTTAACTTTTCTCCGGCTGCCATGCCAACCTTTTCACTCGACATTGATGTTTCACCATCATAACATTGTCCAACCAGTTTCGAGGTGTTAAGACGAAGATTCTCGAATCTCTCCAGCAGAAACTTTGCCAAGTTTGTGCCTGACATCTTTATCTACATCTCTGATCCCAATCCAGATTGCTACAGCATCATGAGTACATCCGACAGAACCATGGGGCCTTCCTGTTGACAATCTTGCCTCCACTCTCATATATCCCATGGTGCCCTCGAAGACAAGAGTGATAAAATTGAGCACTGTCAAAATGTTAAAACATGCACTAGATTTGGCCAAAGGTGGGGCCAAAAGACAATATGACTGCCAGTGTATCAAGGTGTGAAGGCTCAACTAGCATCTGATCTCTCTGACCAGGAGTACTTGATTCATGTTGATGATGCAATGGATCTTGATTAAACAAATATGTGTTCTTGCAGTTTTTGAACCAATCTGAGAATTACCAAAAAATGCAGTTCATCTGCTTCAGCACAATGTCTGGAATCAGCTACTGCTGTGGCGATTGTTGCAAGTATTCTTGCTGCTTTGAAATACTATAAACTTTATATCAGGAAAATAAAATGGTGTCTTTCATGTTAAACAACTGTACTCTAATATGTGGTCAATGAGCTGAAACGATATGCTGCTTGAATGGAAAAGTCAAGCAGTAATGTTGGTTTGAAGGTTGCTCTCCTCACATATTGGATGTTGGTGGCTACACTTTGCACCTTACATACAATTTTTCGAATAGTGGTATATCTACCATGGTTAATGCAGACATCAGGGGAACTCCACTCAGCTGTTCATATTTTGCAACAGCCATATAAGATCATCTCAATTTTCAGAACTTTCAGATTCCTTGTCCTTGGCATAGAAGAAATTTATTAGCCATGTCAAAACTAGATAGTTGCAGATTAGAATCCTAGCACTAGTGAAGTTTTTCACCAAATCATCTTCCAAAAACTTGTCTCATATTTTTCGGATATGCAAGTTCTTAATTCTTCCATTGCCTTTGCCTAGTCATCTCTTTGTCAAATTTACATTGTCAAAACTTAAACACTTTGAAAGGTTGTTATGATCCACAAGCTCTATCACTTGGCAGCTGGTTTTTGTGAAACCAGAGAGTATCTACAACAAACCTGGCGACAGATACCATAAGAGTGCCACTCCATTTTCCTTGGCACACATTTCTTATTGGTGATGACACCAGGAGCTGGGTAATGGAGCTCAATGAAAATGGCCAAAAGGATTTATTTTACATCATTTTGCCTATGTATGAGAGAACTACACAATGACAGATTAACATTTTGCCATTGCAAAACAAAACATTGTGATGGCTTCTGAAATTGGCTGCGTTGCTCAAACTAAACATGACAATTGGCACAATTTGTTTTCGAAATACATGTTCTTAGGGCATCAGAATCAGAAGTGTAGATTGACAAGGAAACTAAACAGTAGAACATCATTCTGGGACACCAATTCCCCATATTGGCGGAAAATAGTACATATTGTTTTACCACTTGGCAAGTCAGTTGCTGAACTAATTTATATATATTCTTGGAAAGAACAGGAAACTCTTGTCACATAACTCACTCAATATCATTCAAGTTGTGAAAAGGAAAATTCATTCTGATGTCGAAGATAAATTTCAAAATTTATGGGGTAATGTGCATTTTGTCTACATAACCGAAAAAAGTAACTTCTGAAAAAAATTCCATACTTGCTAACTGCAGAGGAACTATGATGGAAATTCTTAAAATTAGCTCATAATTGCTAAAATTGTTTAGATTATCATGTTTCTGAGTAATACATTCATCAACATTGTTTTTCCGCCTGGTGTCTCAGATTTGTTGTATTCTATTTGTAATTATACTTTATACATGTGTAGTATTTTTAATGTATTTTCCTGATAATTTGTTAAGATGTTGAATTCAGTGTATTTTTTTTGCTTTTAATATAGTGGTATTTTGTTTTTGGGATTCATCCCAGATTTTTGTATCTGTAAGATGGCATGCCTGCTTCCGATTTTCTCCCTCCCTCTCTTTTCTCTATAGTTTCACATTTTTCTTTCCTCGTTTTAATCTCATTTATCTAGCTTTCCTCCTAAAGGCAAGCATGCGATTTCTCCGACTTTTGGGGGTCATTTTGATCGATCTTGAGATCGATTCAAATATACTATAAAAATAAAAGATGTAGGGGGGGGGGGGATAAACTGATATATCAGCTAAATTGTATTTATGAATTGATTTTGAATTCTAAAGAACTTCTAAACACCCTGTATTTTGAACATTTCATACATGACATTTTTATGGTAAATGTGTCACAAAATGACATTTTTAGTATCCTATTGATAGTAATTGTATAGACACGTACAATAAAAAGTTTGTTTTAGTACTTATTAGAAATGCAATAGAGTCTCTAACTTAAGTTTAAGTGAACATATGTAATTCTACAAAAATGTACATATTATAAGATATATATACACTATAAGCATTGCTTACTTTTTTCATGTACAAATAATATTTTTTTGTTATTAAATATACTTGTCCTCATTATAAAATATTTTCAACTTATTGTACTAGTCACTCCTGAGAATTAATTTGTAAAGATCTAAATTTAAACAGATGTAAAAAAGGTTGGGGACCTGGCGCATATGCTTGACCAGAAATTGGCTTTTCAAGTAGACCAAATTATGTGTGCTCAATAAAGAAATAGCCATGTGTTAGATGATGAATCTTGATGACAGGTACTTTTTGGTCGGTCTTGACTATGTTCTGTTAGCTTTTACATCAAAGAAAGGTGGTTCTCAATTCCTGCAGAGTCTGGCCCTTATTTGACCACTTCTCAGTTTATGAGATCTATAGTAGGCTTTCACTCATTCCCCGACACGGCGATACTTGGGTCATCTCCGAGAGGGTGAGCAGAGCCTGAACCAACCACCTGCCCAGAAGGTGTTGTTGAAGTTGGAAGCTAGGCAGAGAGGTCAGAACAATTTGCCATGACCTTCCGCACATAACACAGCGCAACCAGTCTAAGAGACCATTGGTGGTTAAATCAGACTAACCTTTCATAATAAACCTGCTTTTCCAAATGAGTTGAATACATTGATTGATCTATTTAATTGTTATCCCTTTCTGTACACACTTCCAGATGGTTTTCCGACAAGATGGGCATGAGCAGGGTAAGAAACTGTTTGTTGGCGGCTTAAATTTCAAGACAGAAGAGTCTGGTCTGCGGGAATTCTTTGAAGAATTCGGTGAAATCACCGACTGTGTTGTTATGCGAGATGGCAGCACTGGTCGGTCACGTGGTTTTGGTTTTGTCACCTTCGCGGAGGTTTCCATGGTGGACAGTGCCCAGGAAAGTCGGCCCCATATAATCGACGGAAAGAAGGTAGAGACAAGGCGGGCCATGCCTCGGGGCGAATCCACCCCCGAAGATCAGGCCGAAGCGCTGAAGATATTTGTTGGCGGTCTGGGCAAGCAGGTGACCACTGATGACCTCCGCGATTATTTTGGCAAATACGGGACCATCACCGACTGCGCCATTGTCACCTCAAAAGAGACTGGAAATTCGCGGGGCTTCGGCTTTGTCACCTTCGATGACCCGGACATAGTAGACAAGGTGATGTTGGGTCGTCCGCACGAGATCTGCGATGCCAAAGCCGATGTGAAAAAGGCAGTGAGCAGAGAGGATATGAGAACTAGAGGTGGTGGCCGAGGTGGCGCGCGTAAGTTGCTCTGCTCTGTTCATTCTGACACAACCTATATGTTCTCAGATTTATTAATCCGATGATTGTAAATTTAATCGTTTGTCAAAATAATTACTGCAAACTACACACTATTTAATCCAACAGCCACAATTTCTAATCCAGTGCTGAAATCATTACATAAATTTACTTGTTATCTAGGTTAGTATGCCACTTATTCTCTAACTGTATTAGTGACTCACCACACATTATGTATTTCTATGAAAAAATAGTTGAAACTCTGTCCATATTATTACTCTATTAAAATTATAATATTTAACTGTTTTCTATGCTTGCTACGTCTGCCTTTTCTGCGCAAGTGAATTCCTATTTCAAATTTGCAAGCGAGAGTCATCCATAACTTCTCTTCACACATGATGCTAGTCTCACAAGCAGTGGTGTGATGTTCAAAGAGATGCACACGCAATTTGGACTCGGCAACTTCTATGGGACTGGAACCCCTTTCCTACAGCTAAAAATATTTTTTCCCCAGTACTGTGCGTGTCATAAAGTTCCTTAAGAGAATCGGTCGCGAGGATAGGCCAGCTTAGGCCGTGCGTCAGGAGCAGGAGAAAAAGAAGATGAAGAGGAATAGTTTTGAAAGAAGGTCACTTTATCCATTGAAAGTTTGCAAAAGTGAATTTGACAATTACAATTAGAAACTTTGTTAAATTCTTACATTTCAGTTATATGAGTAGTATACTTACAGTTTTCTTCATTTTAATTTTATATTTCTTATTTTATCAATCACGACTTTATAAAAAGAAAGACCTTTAAACTTTGCCTACAATTTGAGTTGGAAATTTTGTAGTGAAGAAAAGTGGCTAACCTGTGATGCAGACCCTGCAGTAACAGTTGAACGACGTTACATAGATATTTTGTAAAACCTTTTTTCTAATATATCATTAAATTAGTGTTGTAATTAATTGTTCTATTGTAGATTAAGTGCAAAGGTAATGTTACGATAAACGTTTTCTAAGCACTCCCAGAAGCTTTTCTGCTAAGCACATACAGCCATTATGACTGCTGCAGGTCCTTGGAAATATTTTATTGTCGACGTTGCTGAACAACACGTTTGAGAGAACTATTTTAATTTGCTGAACACTTCGTGTTTATAAATGTTAATATATTAAACAAGTACAGTTTTAATCTTCTCTCATTTGTTAGTACTGGAGTAAGAGTTGGTAGATATGCAATTTGTGGGATGCAACTCAACAAAAGCCGTAATGAAACTGATCTTTACACAAGACATGTTCATCTGTACTTTGAAATCCTGAAACCTTTTGCTCTGTTTGTCGCCACAATTTCGTAAAACCGTAGAAGTACAATAGTAAATACTCACAAAAGAATCCAGCTGTACCACTGGAATCGTGCTTTCTCAGTTACAATGCTTTAATACAAATGTCATCAAATGTTTGGAAAGAATACAAAAATATTTTCGTTAAGTATTTGTATAACAAAAGCAAGACAAAATCCAAATTAAAATGTATTTGTGCAAATTTAAAGTGGTAGCAAATTGACATAAAATTATCAATAATTAAATTTAACCAATTTAGAAATATGTAATAGTTAATGCATGACAGACTGTTGGTTACCGTGAATTAATATATCTACTGAACTCCGAGTTCATCGATTAATCACACAGCGTTAGCGAGTCGATTAATCGATGAATTAATAGTTCAGTAGTTTAATTCACGGTAGCCAACAGTCAATCATGTATTAAGTGTTTTATCCAACGATGGCCATTGGTAGAAAAATCAATGCAAAAGTGTTAGTTAACTAAAAGTGTGGGTTAATTGAGTTAACCAACACTTTCTTTCTACCAAAAGTGTTGGTTACCATGATTTAACTGAATACGTTTTGCATTACGATCAATAGCCATCGTTGGATAATTCGATTTTTATGAGATTCTAGAAATATCTCTTAAAGGTTTATGTATAATAGTTAAATATATTAAATATTTGTAATTAGTATTTATACATTCAATATCAAAGATAACTAGTTTATAGAAAATATGTAATTTTCTAAATAACGCCGAAATGAGCATACTTTATATAGCACGTATATTTTTCGGTTACTATATATACTCTTGAAACTATAATAATCCAATATAATTGTTGCACTAACAAATTTGTAAATCTTTGGGAAGAAACCAATGTTTTTATATAAAATATTTTTTTAAATTCTATAAAAATACATTTATTTCAATGTACCACTTATAACCTAAAAAATCATAATTTCACTAAATGCAATATTTACATTCGTATATTTATTACTTTATATAAAAAGTCATAATTCCACAAGTGGTAAAAATTGCACTATTTTTCAAATAGTCGTAAAAATTTTAAAAAGAAAAATTATGAATGCTCATGAAAATATTTTTAAATTCTCAAGATAAGTGCCACAACCATTTGTTGAATCGTAATGGAATGACGCATCTAGAATCAATTATCTTGAGAGATTTGTTGGCTGACCAGTTGAGCGGTGTACCCCAGCGCTAGTGTTTGTCCATTTCCAGGAGGTGGCAGTAGCTTTGGCGGAGGAGGCGGAGGCCGTAATTTCCAGCAGCAGAGCTGGAACCAGGGAGGCGGATCCGGAGGGTACAATCAGTACGATTATGGGAACAGCGGCGGTAAGTAGCATTGGCTTTTTGTGCTTCACTTTTTGTTGATTTTTGACATCCATCATTATTCCGAGCAGCCGTTCAGTCGCCTTCTCCCGGCGAGGATGTCCTGCTCCGGCAGTCAAACTGCTGCATTACCTGGGACTTCCTACGGTTTCTCTATCTGTCCTCGCTTCTCTCTCCAGGAAGGCCGAGGTGTTGCCGTGAACTGACATCAGCAGTATCTTATTAGATGACACTGATTTAGTAGAAATGATAGATTTTGTTCATCTTGCATCCACCATCAACAGTATGTTTCAAAACAGTCAAGAAATAAGTAGAAGACTTTCACTTGCTTGGAGTACCATCTGGAAAAGTAGACAAATCAGTACAAAGTTAATAAAGCTCCGATTTCGGCAAGCAACGGTGTTTGCAATCGTTTCCCATGTTTGCGAGTCATTGGTGCTAACAGAGGAAGATTGTAAAAAACGGATTGATGTGTTTGAGACGTGGGCCTACAGAAGACTCCTGAGGGTGAGCTGGAAAGACAGAAGAACTAACTAACCACAGGGACACTCTGTAAACTATGAACATCAGCTCGCGTAAAAATACATTGTTTCGGACACGTTATGAAAAGAGACAGTCTGGTAAAGTTACTGGTTCATGGCAGCATTAAATGTAGAAGAAGATCAACCGTATCATCATCCTCTACAGCATCGGCTATTGTTATGGTACCTACACTTTGACCTACTTTTATGTGCTGCAGTAAATATTTTATAATTACAATGTTCTTTCAAAATATTGCGGTAATATGATTATTTGCTTTTCTTATATTTCCAAAATATAATTGAGATTCTATGAAAAATTAGGTCAGGGTTAAGATTAAACAACTAAATTATTGTTATTATTAATTTTCAAAACAACATGAAAGTGGAAAATAACAAATAAACTGGAGGTAAAGCAAAACGTAAATAGCAATACAAATCAAGAAGCATATGGAGAGCACAACTAAAATAATTCGGTCTTCAGTAAAGTTTAAATCGAGCGAAGCATCAGGCTAATTCGAAGGTGATCTGGTTAATAAGCATTTGAGGTAAACGCAGGAGGATCGCCGTACATGCATTTGTGCACAATCCAACAGATTTTAAAGTGGATTCTTGCTTGTACGGGCATACGACGTGGAAGACGCTTTACAACACGAGCACTAGAAAATCGTTTGATTTAGAAGTACATTAATTGAAAATCGCTTTACCATAGTCCAATCGTGAATGTAAAAACTATTTACAGTACTATTACAGTAGCAGTATTCTCGTCAATAAAATTACGAATTTGATATACTGAACAAATGAAGGAAATGCTGATTAGCAGAGCCGCGTAATATGAAAATCAAGGGTAAGTTTACCATTAATTAGGAAAATGTAGGTATTTAACATAAGCTAAGGTGGTGACTGCACAGGAAAACCACATACGTTAATAGCATTGACAGCATCAAAACTACGAGGATATTTTTCCGGGTTTAACTTAAACCTATTACAATTGAACCAATGTAGAAGGTTAGCTGTAGAGCTTTCAAAAATAGCAAAATAATCATTAGCATGTACAGATAGATAAATATTGCTGTCGTCTGTGTAAAAGGAGTATAGGCATGGGCTAAGAATAGATCCTTGTGGCACGCCACTCTGAAGTTGACGAGTCTTTGAAAACTGGCCATTTACAATCGCAGATTTGAACGGTTTGATAAGTAATTCTTCATCCATTCTAGAGCAATATCTCCGAACACAAAACGCGACGATAATCTATGAATGAGTATATCGGGATTAACGGTGTCGAACGCCGCCGATAAGTCAAGAAATATGAGACACGTGACTTAACTTTGGCTGCCAGCTCTTGCCAGGTCGTTCATTCTACCCGCTTGGTCTTTTACAAAACTACTGGATTGTAGCTGACACTTGTTTGCATTTTCTCCGTAGCGAAGAAGATTGGTCAGATGACCTTATAGGCACGTGCATATGCTTGCCGCCTCCCACTGGTGTCTCATTGAGGCAAATACTGCTATCAGAAAAGAGACTATCCTTCCATTTAAATAGAAGGGTTTATGCATATATAACGATCAATGTGACGTCAATTCTCTGTTCTGCCTGCGTGTTACTACACAAAAGTACGTCAAAGTATTAACAACAATGGAAAGTTTACCAGAATATAGCTATGGCACTCACAGCAGTGTGTTTATCGCCATCTGAGACAACTGACTACATAATCCAGTTTGTCAGGGAGACCGGTCGCCTCTAGCGACTGACTGAGAATGTTTTTATAGAATAGTGCACGATGTTTCATAGCCGCCTTCTCTTGGCGGGAGTGTCCTGCTTCGGCAGGCAAAGTCCTGCGTTCCATGGGACCTCTGGTTTCTCCATTTTTCTCACTGTTTTCTCTATCCTCTTTGTGTCTACTCTCTATCTTCCCTCTCACTTTCCCTCTCTTTCTATACTCTTCCGCTCTCCTTCGTTTTATCTCTCTCCCTCTCTTGCTTTCTGACGCGCCCCCTTGACCGGGAATTACAACAACATGTTTCATTGCCAGATCAAACTGTCTAGTGCGAATGCAACTCTCTCCCGTTTTATTGCAGGCTACAGCCAGGGCTACAACCAGGTGGGTGGTGGTGGCGGCGGCGGCTATGGTGGAAGTGGTGGTGGCTACCAGCAAGGCCGTGGTGGTGGAGCGATGAGGAGAGGAGGCGCTAGTTATTACGGCGGGCGATCGGGTCCCTATTCGAACGGTAAGTTGTTTGTTTTGATTACCGCTTCACTTTAGATTTAAATTTCCTCCATAACTTCTTATTGACCCTCTAAGAGGGGTGCCCGATTTTATAGATCTTCTCAGACTGTCTTCTGTCACATTCTAGGATGGGGCTGTGGAAGATGATATGGTATGTCTGCTGTCTCGTGTGTTTCTCCGCACGCTCTGCATAACTCTTCCTCAGTGACACCAATCCTTTTCCTGTAGGCCAGGAGTTCCGTCGGTTGACCCAACCTGAACCTTCTGAAAAGTTCACTATCTCCTTGCTAATGCCTGCTTCCCGTGTCCCGTCAATTTTCCCCTTTTCGAACAACTGTCCGCTTCTTTCGTGGGACCGTTCTTTGTTCCTTATTCCCTTTAAATTCAACTCGCCTTCGCTACGTCCGACAACCATCCGAGCCCTTCTTATTCAAGTTTACTTCCAGATGCTGTATCTCTGTCAGCCATCACATTACCGTTGATTCCACGCAATGATGTTGCGTTTCCCATTAGAGGAGTATTTCAAGACGGAGAGGCTCTTGATTGATGATTGAACTATCGGTTTCGATTCTTACTGAAGTCAAATCCGTGTGATTTTCCAACCAAGCCGAGTGCTACCATTTCATTCAGGTAGGAGGTACACCATTTGCCTTCTGATGCATCAATCCATGATGCCTTTTAAGATCACAACCTCTGCGCCTCCGTTTCTGCAGCTATCCACCCCTGAGCCATAGGTCAGTATGTTGTAAAAGTGGTTCTCCTTGATTATGTTATTAGCCACTTTCAGTTTTCTTCCTAAATTCTGATATTTGTTACCTAATGCTGCTTCCATGTGTAGTTCCTCTTTAGTCATCCAGGGACAAATGCGTATCGGAAACTTGCATAGTTGTTTTGAGGATTGTATTCCATTTGTCTATTGTTGTGTATCTGCGTTCGATCACATCGAGACAGATTATTATACGTATTAAACAAGCATAATTTTGCTTGCATGACAGATTAATGAGATAGTGTGATAATTCGACCACATTTGTAAATTTCCTTTCTATGGAAGCGGTGTAAATTCAGTTCGTCTTCAATCAACTGACCATTTGCTTGTTTCCCATATCTTACACAATCTGTGCATGATGCTTTCCCACTTCATCGCCACTTGCTTTCAGTAGTTCTGGTATATCATCGCATCGGGGAAGTTTTCTGTTTTTCAACTGCTTCGTAGTCCACTCTATCTCTGATCACAGTGGATGAAGGCTCACCTCTTCATTGTCTAGTTAATCTCCAATATTATCATCGACTTCTAGCTCGCCGTCCTACATTTGCTCACAATATACCATCAGATGATCATTGTATTTCTTCTAGCACCTTTGATCACAATTTAGGCTTGAATTACTGAATTACCTAGAATATTTCTTTAGTGTTATAGTTACAGATTGAAGATTACCAATATGCTCACGCTTTTCGAATCAATTTCAACAACTTACTGTGCCTTGCTCCTCTTTTGGATTTCTCCAGCCGCCTCTCTTCGATTAGATAAGAGGTTATATCTTAGATCCAGCACAGAACATAAAAAATACTTTACATTCAGAGTAGAATAACAAATTAGTCCCATCAGTCTTCTAATTTTACTATTATTATGTCTCCTTAAATTTTAAAACATTGCTATTTGATTTTCTTTTTTTCAATTACAGCGTATATAAACATCTGGCGTGTTTGAATTTGAACTTTAAATTCATTTTGACTAATAAAAGTATGCGCGTTTAGGGATTTGAAACAGGATAGTGTTTTTCATTCGATTGGTATTTTTAGCGTGACTGACTATGCGTTTTACTTTAAAAGAATGGCTTTTTGCTAATCCATGTCGATCAGTACGTGACAGAATAAGGCTTTGTTTTAAACAAAGATGATAGACAATTTGAACGTGTTTATTTGTTTTATTGGTTAGCATTTGTCACTTTGGCATGAAATGCTTACTTCACGTCCAACCTGTGTATATTGGAGTTTTCTAGCTCATCAATTTTTTTCTTCTTCAGGAAATTGATTGCTTCCCTATCTGGCGCCAGGATTGAAGAACAGTTTACTCATAAGAGAGGCGTGCCGATGTTGTAATACTGTACTATTCGTATACCCGTATTATTTGTATGCGTAGCTGTTCTACTCGGGGCAGCTATATGTATTGTCAGTAAATTTCTAACTGGCGTCTTCACTCTTTTTTCTTGCAATTGTCATGCTATGTTGGGTGTCGAAATCGTTTCAGAATACATCAATATTAGCAACCTATATTAGCTATTTATATTGGTCATAGGTATCGAATAACAGATTACCTAAATCTACAATATGGCATTTGAGCTAAACTCAGATAGGCGCTGCCAAATGTCGGATTTTACGCGCTTCAGATATTAGGTAATCGATATATCATGGAAGATAAGTGGCGAATACAGGATTTTCAAAAAAGGCGGGGGGCAGGAATCCACAAATTTCCGAATAACATACTATAAACTTATTTAGTAAAAAACTACTTTTAATAAACAAAAAGAAAGATATATACATGGTACATACACAACAAGAATATAAATCAACAGGCTCAACTTCTACATTAGTTTGTCTATATCATAGGTACATTAATTACTAGACTAAGAACCTCATCTTTCCGAGAAAGCAGTTAATAGAAACAACTCTGACAAATTTTTGAATATCGCAAAGGATGAATGAAGTTCTGACGCTGTGAGACAATTCCGAGAAAATAATACGAAAAGCGCATTTACAAAATAACTTGCGAATAGCACGTATACAAAACTTTTCCGAATGCTTAAGGCAAAAGTTCCGGAAAAAATCTGAGTGGATGGGACTGCCTGTTGGATTAACTCTTAAAAACAGCTACTCCGATATGGAGCAGTTTTAGGATCATGTGGTCTTCGAAGTTAGGTTGGTTTTCACATTCCACCCAGAATATAAAATATATATTTTCCAAACGGCGCTAGAGATTTCCGAATACTAAAAACCAAATTGGGGCGCAACCCCTCTGTATCCGCCACTGAAGATAATGTATAAACGTGTATCAATAATAACAAAATATAGCAAAAAACATGAACCGTAACACCTGCAAAGGTGCAGATTATTCTGTTTCCATCAATTTCTCCGACTGCTTCGTTCAGTCAAATATTGATTTAAATTTCTAGTGTCATTTTCAGTGTCTACTATATCTGGTTATAGAAGTGCATAGTATCGTGTATCAACTAGTGCTTTTATGGGGATCACTTTAGTGAGTTGTATAAAAATGAAAAACGTGTCAGACTGCATAGTATATTGTTTCACTGAGATGCGTGAATAAAAAATGATTCCTCATTTGTCAGTGTGCCTTGAAGGAATAATGATGATTGCGAAGCTTCATGTGGATTTGAGGAAGGTCTTTAAGGAGGATCAGAAAAAAATTAACATCCCGCAGTTTCAAATTTACAATGTCGCTTTAATAAGATGACATGCCAAAACTAGTAACATGAGTTATATCCACGTAAAAATAAAAGTCAGGATGTTCCACATATAGTTTATTAAACGTTTTCGACAAATACATTTGTCTTCATCAGAAATCAAAAA
>JAUYWV010025677.1:0-16823 GCA_032274565.1 Nematoplana nigrocapitula
TTTCGGCCCGCAATCTGCCACCCTCTCAATCGCGGCGGGTCAGCCCCTCCGGACAGGTTGGACTCCTGGATGCATGCGACATCAATCCTCTCCGTATCCAAGAGGTGGAGTAATTCAACCTTCCGGGCTCGGAGGCCTGCGACGTTCAGTTGTAGGATCCTGAAAACGTCGGAACGGCGGGGTTGTACTAAGGGAGGAACCAGAGGGGGGGGAGGGGCGGGGGGAGGAGTCAGGGGAGGGGCAGGGGGAACTGGGGGGACAGGGGCGGGAGACTGTACAACCGGCTGCAAAGGGCCTGGGGGAGGGGTTTGGGGAGGAGGCTGTACAGCCGGGGGGGTAGGGACCAGGCACTTGGAGCAAGTCCAGGTGCGGTGGCTTCGGGGAAGGCGATTTATGGCCGCCTTCGAAAGCCCGCTGCACCGTTGGTGGTGCCAAAAGCTGCACCCCCCGCAGCGCACCGAGTGCCCCCGAAGGACGCTGCGCTTGCAAGACCCACAAGGCCAGCGCGGGTCACCGGTATGGGGGGGACTGGGGGGGTGGGGACTCACGAGGGGGGGTGGGAGTGGCTGAGTCGAGCCAACCGGGGATGTGGGTGTAAGGGGCCCACCTAAAACCGGGGCCCCAAGAGGGGGGGCACAGGCCTCACAGTGCCATGGCCCGCCGGAGCGGCCAAGTTGGGTAATGAAAGCGGCCGATAGACCGCTGCACCTCTGGTGAACCCAGTACCCGCACCCAACGCACCTAGTGGAGTATCCCCTCCGAACCGGGTCCCCGCAAGACCCGCAGGGCCAAACAGCAGGGCCAGGGTTTGCCTCGACGTCTCCAGCTCGTAGGAGAAGCTGAGCCAAGTGAGCTGGATGACCAGGCTCAGCGCCGAAAAACCCGGTCGGAGTAGGAACCAGTGGGCAAGCATGCGAAGGCCCAAGGACAGGGCCAAACCTGAGCGGGAAAACCCGAGGGGCGGGAAACCACAAGCATGTAACACAAACAAACAGCAGGGGAGAGAGCCAAACATGCAGGGAGAGAGCAAGCGCAAATGAAAATGAATAGGCAAGCGGGAGGGGGGGGCGAAAGCGGGGGTGGAAGCGGAAGCGAACAAGAAAAGCGGAGGAGGGGGTGACAAACCCTTTTCGCAGGCTCGCGCAGGGAAGGAGGTGGCGTCCCCGTTGGAGGACCCCGGGGGCTGCAGCACTTCGCCAGCCGGGAAACCGACCGGACATCTCCGCCACGTGAAGGCGGCTGCTTTGGAGACTAGTGCTGTGCTCGACCACAGCGTTCGGCCCCCCACTCAAAATTCGGGGGAGGACGCCCCTTATTAGATTGATGTCCATGGTATAATTTTTTATTAATATTATTTCTCTCATAAGTCGATAAAACCTGTAGATGTGTACGCCAGTGAATTGAAATCAATAATTCTTGATGATTATAGTGAAAAATGCATGTATTTCCATAGATTGTTCTAAATATCACAACAGTAAACAATATAATATATGCTCTATTTGTCGTATACATATACATGTGCACTATACAGGGTGGGCCAGAAGTAACTACGTTTCAAATCTTGGTTAAAATAAAAATAATAATGAAAAATCCCTGACGTGTGATAAGTCGTTGTATGTAGTGTCAAAGTATCTCTATGATATAAGTTTCAAATTGTCGAGTATTAAGGAAAGATCTCCAGGTGAAACCTTGAAAGCCGACATTTGTGCAATATTTAACAGAGGAAGATCACTTGAACCGTGTTGAATATTGTGCGACTATTCTCGAAAAATACATCTCTCAACGAATGAAGAACAAATTATTTTTCTCTGACGAATCTGCATTCAATGCTCTTCGAAAAGTAAAAATTTTGTCATGTGGTCTAATGAAAATCCTCATTTTTGGGATCAAGTGCGTCAACATTCGCCCCAACGTCATGATCTGTGCAGCGATGTCTGAGGAACACTTAATTGGTCCTTATTTTATCGAAGGTCGAATGAACACAACACAATATCTCCAAATGCTAGAGGATGGGTTTATACGAGATCTAGAAAGACTGGGTATTCGTAAACATGTCATTTGCAGCAAGATGGCGCCCCTCCTCACACTTCCAACGAAGCACGTGCATTCCTCAATACGCACTTTCATAAAAAATAGGTCGGCAAATTCGGACCGGCTTCGTGGCCAGCAAGGAGTCCAGATCTTCTCTCATGCGATAATGCTCTCTGGGACATCATCAAAAGGCACGTTTATCAACAGAGGCCACAAACAAGAGATGATATCAAAGCAGCTGTCACAGAAGCTTTCGTATAAAAAAAGACATTCTCAGAATAATCCATAATCGCACATTTCGTAGACTTTCCTTGTGTATTGACAATCATGGCTTGCAGGTCGATCCATTTGATGTTTAAGACAATTTCTTTCATTAACTATGTACTATGATTATTGTGAATGTACAATGATGTAAAATGGTTCTACTTTTGCAAAAATATATGCAAAATATATACCATTGTTTGAAATGTAGTTACTTCTGGCGCACCCTGTAGAAATAACTAGGTAATTTTTTATATGCGTTATTTAAAGAAATCGCATTATTATAATATATTAATTCTATAAAGTTTTACATTACATTTCTAGGCGTTAGGTTGTAGCATAGTAAATGTAAAATTGTCTGCTCTAAAATAAATTTGAAAAGACGACGATGTCATAAAGGACGGGGCATACTTCATTAATATTTATAGCAAGACTCTGCTATACTGTATGTGCATCAGCGCCAGACTTGAGTCGAGTCTTTATTCGCCCATTTTATTCCACGAAAACATGTCTTTAGTCTTGTCTTGGAAAACATGAAAATTAGTGTTCTACTTCAGCAAAACCTATACAGGCAATGTGCCTCGAATTCTCAAAGGGCTTTTTATATATATTTTCGTGGATTGTAGAGAGCTTTTGCTCGCTTGAAAATAAGTCGATTAAAGGCAGACGATTCACCAAAAATATTTAAAGCACTTTAAAGTATGTACTTCACTCAATTAATTTATCAGTTATTTTTGTACTTAAAATCTTAGCAGAAAGGGTGCTACCTATTGTAAGGTAACTAAAATTGCCTAAGATCTTAGAAAAGGGCACCGCTAGAGAAAAGGGCATCTGGCCTTGAGGGGGGAAGGGTAGGTGGTACACTCCTTCGGCACCCTCCCCCCCCTGTATTATCCACTCTTTCTGTGTTTCAATTTCTAATCTAACGATTTTTAGATTCACCGAATCTAATATTTTGGACTACTACTCAGGGGCAGTCTAATTCTGATTAGAGTGACTACGATGACTGACCGAAGGTGGCACCGATTGATTGAATTTGTTAACAATGCGTGTATTTCGTCATCAAGGACCGGATGGATTCCTTTGCCATTAAACAGGGTCAAATGTTGCTTATGGATTTACGTGTGAGGTGGATCCTCGACATGGGTGGTATATTGGCCGCGCACTAAACGACATTTGACTGAACGCATGAACGTGCACAGAAGAGGACCGGGTGCGGTTGTACGGCATGCTCTGGGAACGAAAAGTTTTGATTAAATGTTGTTGTTGTACAGCGGGTCACGTCAGAGGAGCCGGAGACCCCTCAGATACGAGTCCACCGACACGGATTCCTCTGAGAGGCCGTGCCGGTAGATACATCTAGCTTGGGCATACAAAGTGTCTCCGAAGGGATGCTAAATCGTTTAATATCACCCAGATGAGGCTGTGTGATTAACATGCAACAGAGGTGGACACCAGCCCTCACCCAAGCGATACCCTCAGGTATGGGAGTCGGAGATGCCGGTAAAGCGGGAGATCGTGTTGAGGGCTGAGGTAAAATAAACTGGGTCGGTGTGGGGAAGGCCCTTTCCAAGCTTTCTTGTCTATTTCGTCGTTCCCTCTCAAGCCCCAGTGGCACGCGTCACAATGGAGGTCAATTCTGTGGGTTCTGCTTAAGGAAATAAGGCGGCTTCAGATGCGCTGGCAAGTTGGGTCAACCTGGTGGGAGGGACCCGCAGCCATTCTATCAAGGAGGGACTGGGAGTCGGTCAGGAGGCAATCCCTGGGTTCATCTCTTAGGTGGTGCAAGGTGTTTGTAGCGATGAGTGACGCTGGAAGCTATTCCAAATATTGGAAACTAAGGAGTCATAAATCGACATACTCACATGACAAATTATCAGCTCTTTATTACGAATCTTTCTTTTGTACCTCGGTTGCGAATACAAATTTAAAGCAATCAATCCGGTGAATTGATTGGGGGGGAGACCTTCACAACTGGCCAAACTGTCAACTATCAAAAAGTCCGTTCTTGCCCCCCTGCCTTCCATATATACCGTATAGACAAGGCGGGGCAATTAATTGACACATTCCCACACAGAGGAAAAAAATGTTGACATTCACAGTTAGACGGCTTAGAATGACGCCGAACGTTCACGGAAATGCATTTGACAAGAATTTTCGCGTTTCTCTACACCTATAGCTACTGTATATTGAGGGAAAGAATGAAACAAGGCGGTGATTTTAAAAGTCCTAATTTGAATCACCTGATCTAGCTTGCATTCCAATTTTCTATAACAGACTTCACCAATGTCCGCAGCTTTTTTAAAGATTCTCACCAGCTGCAAGTGATGACCAGCTATAAAAATCTCCACTCATACAGCAAATAAATGACAGTTGTGTTTTCCGGTTACCCTCGACTTTTTCCTGTCTAATCCAAGCCGTCCTTTCTTCTCGCAGACCTCTTAAAATAGCGCCGTTCTAATCACAATACCCTCTTCACACATCGGATCCCCCAAGAACTCTTTCCGCGGAACACGAACTGCCTCTGACTTCCACAATTACTCTCTCCCCATCTCGGTCCAATTTCTCTCTTTTTTGACACTCCTCAGGATTTGATTGGCTTTGCCGGTCGCGTTATTCAGGAGGCCGCCCGAGCAGCCCAACCACACGAAGAAAGTCTCATACTATAGTGAAGGAGTTCATTGGAGAACAGAGAGGTCAGGGGCCAAACCAAGGAGACGGGTCCCGGGGTGGTGGAGGATGGGGTAAAGAAGGAGCAGATGTACTACAGTGTCCTCTGCAGCGAGGGTCTATTCTGGCTAGGTATTGGCAAGCATGAGGTTCTTTCGCCTCATTTCCTATTCAATCTTGGTGTCGTACTGGCACACAACTGCCTCATTACTTCCTATTAAACCCTAATTGCTGCACTTCTCCATTTCCATTGCCTGAAATACAGCTATTCGCCATGCTCCTTCTCCACTTCACCACCCACACATCTCGCCGAAGTTCACAGGGAACTTTTCCACCTCTTCTCTCTTTTCACTTCGGACTTTCGGTCTTCCTCTCTCGATAGCCTGGTTTCGGCTATATCGACCCGTCTCTCTCTACCTCCATCTGAACGTCGACGCGTCAATGGTTCCTCCGATGCAGATTCTCATTAACCTCCAACTTCTCTGAAATACTCACCCTTCTCCGAGCTCTCTGTTGGGCTCTTATATTTCACCATGTCCCTTGATTCTTCCAGTCTCATCTTCGCTTTCACTCTGCTGCTCTCTTTGTTGTTCATTTACTTTTTGCTAATCAGCACTACTCGGTCTGAGTAGTGCTCTTTCTCCCACAGTCACAATGTGAGTGAACTCATATGCTAAAATCCGCGTTTCTCCCGGAGACTCAAGCTTGATGCCAATGACGCCACAACCAGATCTCCTGTCCGTCACAGCACTTTGTCCCAGGTGTACCGGGCGTAGTGAGAGGAGCAGCGATGACCATTGTTCTCCCAATCCAGTTCATCCCAACCGCAGACGACTCTTCCCATCCCTCAAGCAACTACTCTACCAACAAACAACACACAACAACTGGACAATCATATGCACCACAGCACGCGTCCAGCATTTGTTCAATTATTCACACAGAATGACGCGACGCACAATTGGCGCCGGAGGAAGAAACAAACAAACATTAACTAACAAAATTGCTGCCTGTTGAATGAACACAAATCCACGCAACAGACATACGCAGGTGCCTTTCACTGAAATCTCTATATTAGAATCCCTAAGACTTTTTATTCGGTTGTCTGGTCAGCTGATGGCCATTTTCCTGTACAGACTATTTACAGTCACTCACCACAACTAGAAGATAGAATTACATAAGCAGCAGGTTGACAATGGTGTGTTCTCCTCCCTTCCACCAAAGTGCCCCCAGGCGGTTTTCTTATATCCGCGACAATTGCTGCAGTTCCGCACAACTTTCCCGCGAGCTGAAACTCACTCTCTATTCATGTCTTTCTCTCCCTTTTTCTTTCTCTCTCCCTTTCTCTCTCTCTCACTCTCACTCTCACTTCTCACTCTCACTCTCACTTCTCACTCTCACTCTCACTCTCACCCTCACTCTCACTCTCTTTCTCTCACTCTCACTTCTCACTCTCACTCTCACCCTCACTCTCACTCTCACTCTCACCTCTCACTCTCTTTCTCTCACTCTCACTCTTTCTATCTCGCACACACACAATCGTTCTATAATGGGTCTGATTTTTTTTAAATGTTTCTAGTCAATTAAACTATCCCTCCCTGATTACCATCATTCTCCACTCGTACCACCCTCGCCAATCTCCGATCCAATGACCACTCACTCCTCCTTGCCTGCCACCACCATCGGTCCTTCCTGTAACGAGTCCCCCAGGACCTCCTCCACCTTATTCCTGGTCGCAGACATGCCAGAGCTCCGGCTATACTAGTGACGGTCCTGCAGATGTGCTCTGGAACGAGCTGGGTAATCTGATCACTACCACCATACCCTCTCCCTAACCCTTCCTGGTGTAGCCAGGTATATGGTCGGCACTATACTGTAGAACGTGTCTTAGTCCTCCTACTTGATTTAGCAAAGGAAGCAATTCCATTGCATTTCTGGGGATGCATGATTATCCTATCTCAGCCAAGTCTGTTTGTCCGACTATCGAAATCGATGTTCAACAGCCAGAGATGGGAAATTCTATACGAAGTACAAATCTTCACACTCGTCACCTCCTCTCCCTTCCCCCTCCTTTTCGCCCAATATCCCATCCAAATGAACACCTCAAAAGAGGGGCTTTTCACACCTGTCGAATTTCACTGCGACATGGAATTTTCCCGAGACCCCATCTCACCATCGCCTCCCCTCACCGTCGACTCTATCTGATTTTTTTAGCGAAAACTAATTTTTCGTATTGTGTATTTCCCGGCGCGTGTCATTCCCCCCTTCCCCTGCCCCCCGCACTACCCTTCGATTCTCCGACAGACATTTTCATTTGTAAACGAAATCTAATTTTAGCCACCTAATGACCGTTTTAACTATCGTCCTGGGACAAGGGGAACAGGCAAAACAGTGTCTACACCTTCGTTTCCGTATTTCTGCAATTGCGTAAACGCTTTCTCATTTACCTCCGAACTCCATGTCCTCTATGGCTGCGAAAGTCGGACCATCAAAAAGAGCGGCAAAATCAGAATTCTATCTTTTGAGATATGGTGGGAACATCGGACAGATGCATCATCTATCTTGGAAGAACTTGATGTGGAAAGAGACCAAATGGGAAGAGTAGCGGGACTGGCAAGAGGGACTGCAAGAGATCTCACTAAAAGAGTTTTAGAAGGATCTGCAGAAGGAGGAAGAAGATATCAGGGCGACTCAGGGAAGATGTGGATTGATGACATCAAAGAATGGAGTGGAAAAAACGTAGAGGATCGCACTGGATGGAGGTTGTCGCGGATGTGATCTCTGTCTGTCGCCCAAACTCACCGGAGGATAGCACAGCAGTAAGTGAGTACGCTGATTTCTCTCGCATCAAACTCAAAGTACATCTCACTGAAACAGTAATTCTTTCTCTCTTTTCACACACACAAATCCCATTTTTACTAATCCTCCCTCATTCTCACCTAAGCTTCACTCTCGCCCTATCACATACTTTATCACTATTTTACGTCCTATATTACCCTGTCAAACTCACGTCTTATCCTTTCTTCCATACTCGCTAACACGCACGCATTTTAATATCTCCCATAACTATCGCTCTCTCTCTCACACACACACACATAACTTTTTCAATTCGCACTCTCCTCATTCTCACCTTTTCTGCCCGCCGCATTCTCAAACTCTTTTTTAAACCGCTGATCTGCTTGTATACATGGGAAACATCCGAAAACCCACCCAAACGACCAACATCTCCAACCCAGCCTTGCAGGCCTCCCTCATGTTACTACCGTAAGGGGATTGGCAGCAGAGGCAGCAACACTCATATGTAGCTGTTGGTTAGTTGCCATTGATCTACGACCTACGACAACCATCAAACTCATGTAGAGGAACTGGATCATGACAGAAGTGCCACCCCAGATACGGTCGAGCTGTGCCCATGTGGTCATACACCCCATCCAAAAGTGGAATACCGGCTTGCGGTCTTTACCAGCTGTTAATAGGTCTATTTCCCTATTGCCACTGTTGAGTATTTCGCCAATAGATAGTCCAAAGACCAAAGAAATATGGAACACACCGCTGATAGAGAGAGAAGGGAAACCGAGTGGATATTTCGAAACGTTAACTGTGCCAGCGGTATTCTCTAGAAACTTCTTTTGATACAGTATACTACTATCTAAAGGCATTGAGATTGCACGTTGAAAACAGACAAATCTCACCGAAACAAGATGAACTATTTTGCCAATACAAAAAATGGTGAAATTGAAGAACTGCTTTCAGCTTTGACAACGGCGCGAACACCATTCTTGCTCACCGTCAAAGACACCAATTATCTACAAACCACGTCCTCTACCCCCTCCTTCGAAAAACGAAACACCCAAGAGGTAGTCGAGAGTCGGCTAGCTAACACATCGTCAAATGTTGAGCAGGCTAGGGGACGTAATTAGTATACACTGTAGAGCGAAAAATGGAAACAACTAATCAAGATGCAGGATGTATCAGAACGTCTCTCAGAGAACAAACTAACTGGAGGCATTGATTTCTTAATTCCGTCGACTGTTGGTTGTTTTTTCAATTAGTAATTAATGGAGAGTGATTTTAATTATAGCACCGGCAATTAGTCATGTCCGTCCAGAATTAGGACGATTATAAAAACCACACTCTCTTACACACAGTCACACACGCACGCATGCACACATGCGCTAGTGAGAGGAAAGAGTACTCAAATGTATCTGATATGCGCATTTCCGCAATGTCCACTCCTACCCTTCCTACCGATAGACCGTCTGACAGAGACCCTTATAGAGATGCGAGAATGCCTCAATACCGGTCTGCACATTTTAAGTTTCTAGTAAAACCGATCTCAAATCTTGCAGCATTGCTGCATGATATACTACTACAAGTAGCGTGAAACAATTAAAATTAAATAATATAATTAAAGAGAAGATATTTCCGCACCAATTCACAAGTCAATATTTACATTATTATGGGTTGAAAGAAAAAGATTAATTAAACTGCTGTCACACTCAAATTGAGATAATTAGCTCACAGCGAGTCTCGAACCCGCCATGTTATTCTCAAACAACTAAAACCAATCTCAAATTCCTTAGAAAATCGTCTTTGAACATATGCGTGACGGACATCCAACCATACACTCAGACATAAAAACAGACCATTTTATAGAGATGCGAGGACGCATCTAACAAGGACCCACGCGATATCACAGCTATCGTCAAACTAATATCAACTTCGAACGTAAGCGTGATGGGCATAAAGACAAAGATACGATGAGGAAACTAAAAACACTATTTAAACCGATCAGACACCGTACAGACACTATATAGTACATTGTTAAGCAATTAGTATTACGCAATGCGCAGATATAGTCCTATGCAATGCGAGGATTTCCGATACGTACTCATGATGATAATTTCCCGCTTATCATTATAGAATTACAACAAAGTATCAGAAGGGGGAAGAACATTTTGGTGTTTGAGTCCCGATCAATAGACATGCAACCCCCAATTCAAAAGGAGGGTCTGTAATTGAGGAAAAGCGGTAGAGTAGGCCGGGGCGAGGCCATCGGGGGTCTAAAGGGAGTTTACGTTTGCGGTATGGAGGGGCTAAGTTTGGCGATAATTTGTCCTTTCTGCCTCAATTTATCCTGGGCTGGGCCAGTCACGTGTGGACCGAGCGAATAGGGGACTGATTTCCCCTAGGGCCAGAGCCCAGACCGAACAAATCAGAGCTGAGAATAACGGCGGGGGGGGGGGTACAGTATGTTGGCGTTCACTCACCACTATATGGCAGGCTCCAGAGGAGGAGGAGGAGGAAAAAGAGGAGGTTGCAGCGACGACACACTGCTCCGGTGGGAGTTGCCACTTTGGCGTGCATTCTTTCTCCACGGAGTAGGACAGTCCTTGCAAAGGAGAAGCGGCGGCAGTGCTGGTGGTCAAAAGTCATCAGCTGTCGTCGACACACAGTGTGCGGGCGGAGAGAAGAACTGGCTGCTGATGCTGCGGCTTCTTCCTCTCCACAACACCGGTAAAGAAGAACAAGTTGACACACAGTCCCTGAAAACAAATACACACACATTGGGAAAGTTGATAAACACACGCGATCGTTGCGAAGGCGGGGAGGCTAAAGATGGCGTGTGCCGGAGGGGCGGTGAGGGAGAGGAGAAGGAGGCGGGGTTGAAAGACGCCTCCCCCATTGCTCTTTTCGATACGCCTGGCGCACTATACCATATCACACCAGTACGAACCACAGGTACACATCCGATTCGAGCAGTAGTACACACGCGCACACACCAGGCAGACAGCCAGTATTCAAACAGCGCTAGATTGATGCGAGACTTGTCTCGAATGGTACAGAGAGAACACAACTAGTCTACTGTTTCTTACCTTGGAAGTTATAAATTCGGAGATAGCTGTCGGACAGCTACGGCAAATAAGCGTCATTTATTCAGTTTTAATCATGACAAATAAGCGAGAAGTGAGCAGCTGCTAGAGGTTCCCGAACCCGTCTCGTATGCAGCCTTCGCCAGCTGAGCAAATGATTATCTGTGGAGAGTAAGACTGGTCTGCTATTTCTCTGACGATTGCGGTAACAACCATGCTCAGGAGTCTGTGCCAGCATGGTTGGAAACAGTACAGGGTCAACTGTGTCTCAGGAAGAATGGGATGTTAACTTTTGAGTAGAATACGGAACCTCACATGTAGAGCAAACTTGACCTACTTAATAAAAAATTAATGACTTACTTCACATTAGTCACACCGAGTTTACTTGACTGATCTACTGCACTTCACGCATAAGTCTGCTAAATATGCCCCTTTCGGTAAAACAACGGCAAGTCCAATACTGCGTCCCCAGCCCACCTTTCCTTCCTCCTGACAGACAGATTTTCTTGTAGAGATGCGAGGATTTTTCAATGCCTGCCTGCATTCTTGCTTTAATTATGCTGTATGCTATACTACTACCGTCGTTTGAGAACGTTAAACACCTAAAAAAATAAACTACTTATAAAACGGGTCTCGAGATTGCAATCCTCTGCTGAGGAGGCAGACACCTAACCATTATAAGCAACGACATTCTGCAACAACTAAAACCAATCCTCCTCAAACGTCAAACTAAATTCGACT
The DNA here is from genome assembly GCA_032274565.1 of Nematoplana nigrocapitula. NCBI lineage: Eukaryota > Metazoa > Platyhelminthes > Proseriata > Nematoplanidae > Nematoplana > Nematoplana nigrocapitula. The sequence continues at coordinate 11,574 of JAUYWV010025677.1, forward strand.
TATAGGCGTGCCAGACATAATACAGACCGGTATAACATAGATGCGAGGACGCATACAAATTTCGGGATGGAGGTTGGACTTCAGTCCCTAAGAAGACTTCTCTTGCAAGGTCTGCTTAGCTAACCGCGCAGAAGTAAACACACCCGGTCAAAGAGAGGAGCTATAGTATACGTGGAACATGCCATTTTTCTTATAAAAATATCGATATTAATCGAAAATAGTTCTCTTCCAGTTAATTTCTATTTAAACCGAAAAATGCACGTTGACTGGAAAGACATAATAAGGGCAGAATAAAAAATATGCCAGCGTTTTTATATAAAAATGGATTACGATAATTTAAAAGTTCTTATGTACTTCCCTCTGGTTCAAACATTATCTGTGTATATAGGAAGCGGTACATACCATTATATGAAGATTATTATTAGTTGCATCTAGAAGCGAATTTGCAAGGTGTGTGGGGAGTATCACGCAAGGACACTCACTCAACCGCTGTGGAGACAATACGCCATGCACGGAATATTGATCACATTATACGAGTATTTTCTGCTTACATACATCGAAAGAGATACAGAAACTTGAGTCGCATTCCCATCAGGGCAAAGCGAATGTCGCCGCGTGTCAGTAAGCTGTGCAGCCTAATATTAATGGAATAAATACTGTGCAACTAAGTTTTAAACCACTTTGAAGCCATTTACGGAAATGTCACTTTCATATATGGGAACTGCTGGTAATCAGTCATTTGCTCGTCCATCCCAGTTCATGTCGCTTCATCAAAAGCCATCTCCTTTCTTCCTCCAATTCCCTATATACAGAGTCAGTTAACCAGAAAGTCACAGGTCAGGTCATTCCCTTAGTTGCTCGACAGGTGTGCCACTTGCACCCCTGTATAATCTTTCTACGCCTCTGTTCTTCTGATATTTTCTCATGCGCGCATCCCAGTCATGATTTAGTATTTACCAGGGTTCCTTGTCCTCAGCCGCTATATAACATGCTCAAACTATTGCAGCTTCCCTAGAAGGGTACTTGATTTAGGCTGAAGATTGGTTTCAACGCATGCTAAAGTTCATAGCTAGCGATGGACAGCACTTTGAGAAGCTTGAGTGTTGGTTTATTCTATTGGAAGAGCATTTGAATAAGTACATACTCCTGTATTTATTCAATTAAATGTTATGTTTGAAACAGTTCACAATTTGTGTGCCTAGTTTACACCATTTAGACATTACATTTGAAAATTTAAATTCCGAAGCTATCCAGTGACATCCGCACTTCATTTTTCCAGCAATATCTTAGATATTTCTCTGGTTCATAGAAATGTTTCTATATAAATAAGCGAGATGTAAGTGTGTGTATGTAACTGTGAGAACGCTTTCACGCAAAGACCGCTTGCTTAAATTGCTTGAAATTTCGTGTGTAGCTACGCATTTACAGTACCGAGGACATAGGCCAGGTTTTGTAATTAATAAACATGTATTTAAAACCAGGTAAAAATATGCGATATTTTAAAAAACATACTACGATTTTATTTTACTACTAATAAATTGGAGAGTAGTATACCTTGGAATTTATAAGTAAAATTAAACCGTAGTATGTTTTTAAATATCGCATGTTGTTTCCTGATATTTTAATGCCTTATGTATCTCCCGAGCGAAGCCGGGTACCTCCGCTAGATGATCAATAACGTAGAGCAAAGCTTTGATAGATATTGCACGAATATACTGATATCTCCTCGTATATACTTCTTAGTACTATATTGATGTTACTACTAATGATGGTGGTAGATTCGCAGTTGATAGTGTCCATTATGAAAAAAACGAGTTACTCCTGATTCTGATCGGATTTGCTAGCTGCACAATCGACATCCTCATTCTCCATCTCATCTCGTATGCACATGGGGCGTCAATACGAAACCAAAACCATGGTCATACAATCTATGTTTTTCATTATCAATTGATATTGCGTGCAATGCTATATCATGACTACAAATCTGGTTTGAAAGATCTAAATTGTTTACAGAGGTTCACTGCATTTCTTTGTGGTCGTAGATTCTGGGCAGATGAGGAAAGATCAGGACGTCCACTCTCTGCGACAATTGCTGTTCAGGAAGATGCACGAATGAGTGTTGAGATGATGGCAAGTGCTGTCGGGATTTCTGATGAAAAGGTCCTTTGAATTGAATGGTGACAAAGAATGATGGGAAATCGTAGAGCCATTGAAAATAAACTGGGATAAAATTGTCCCTTTTCTAATGCTTGCTTTACATCATTACAAGGTGTGTCTCAAAATTTAATTTTGAAGGTATTCATCAACATTTAGACTTAAAGTTTTCAGGAATACTTTGGATAAATTTATTGTTTATAAAAATGCATAGATTATGCGGTATGAGCAGGGTTTCGGTGTGATAGTTAGTTAAAGAACTTATTGAATGCCCCTTGTAACTCAAAGAGTCTAATTACTGAAACTGATGAACAGATTTCATGTTCTATACATACATTTGAATGTTGTCACTGATGTCTTCTGGGAGTGCTCTCTGACTGTTGTCATGGTCATACCCTTCTTGCTAAAGAAACTGCACGGTTTCTCAATTCACTTAGATCGGTCTTATATAGTTCCTACTATCAAGTCGATATCATCAGCATATCAGATATTGGAATTTGTAGACCGCCTATCTTAACACAACTGTTTAAAAAAGTGAATAAACAACAATATTGGTAAGTTTAATGATGGCGTCCTCGTCCCCTCCTTTTCTTCTTCTTCTTCAAAGAGACCTCTTTCAGAGATGCGAGGCCGCTTCAATGCATTCCTGCTCGCTTTAGTTATTATGTTTATACCACTTTTCAGAAAAAATTCATCATCAAATGCATGAGAAAATCTTTAGGAATCTGGTCGTAAATTATTATTTTTCCAGCATTTCTGCATGCTATACTACTATATGAGTAGTGTAATAGCGTGTAAAAAATGAGAATAAAAATTTCATCAAAAATGACAGGTTAATAAAGTAAACGCAAAATACAAAAAAATATCCTAATTATCTAAAAAACAAATATTTTCACATTTTTCCATTTGCCAATATTTATATTAATTAATTATCGATTGAAAGAAAACGACTACAAATTGCAGTCCGATTAAAACTAGATAATTGACTCACAGCGGATCTCGAACCTGCAAATTTTCTACTTAGGACGTCATTCTGAAACTACTATAAAAACAATCTTAAAAACGACTTTGAACATAATCGTGACGGACCTACAGACAGGCAGACTCTTTTATAGGGATGCGAAAATGATTTTATAACAGTAAAGAGAGAGAAAGAGATCAGCTGACAATAGGGTGCAAAGTGATGCAGACCGGAAGTATGCGAGGAGAGACCAAAGTGGAGGCAGAGAGACGGAGGAACAAGATATGAAGAGGGTGCAGAAAGGGGAATTGAAGAGAGAGCGGAGAAGAGTGAGAGAGGAAAGGAGAGGAGAGGAGAAGAGAGGAGAGAAAATAGTAGTTTGAAAGAGAGACGGGGGAGAGAAGAAAGAAAGGGGAGAGAGCCAGGAGAGAGCGGAATGAGTAAAAAAAGGAAGTGAGTTTCGAGACTGACAAACAAACGGAGTGGTGATAAAAATGGAGAGGAGAGAGCCCGCGGTTGGTTGTCACCAGTTCATCCGGTGAAGGGAAAGTACCCTGATGTACTGTTGATGGATGGATGGATGTGGGGCGGGCTAAAGCAGTCCAGAAGGCGCTATGGAGGAGGTATTGACGTTGTAAGGCTATCACCCCGTTGCGACCAGCCCCTGCCCGAAGCGGTGTGTTTGTGAAGTGGAATTTCGGAACTGATTAATCGCCCCAATCAGGAAGTTTATACAAGTTCGGCGCACTGTGTGCTTTCACCACCTCTCCAGACTGCCTGACTGACTGACATCACTCCAACCACCCGCCCGCCCCCTGTCCCTCAAACTCTGAGCTGCTTAGATGGGAATCGATCAATTGAAATAACAACCGCACACCCCGGGAGCAGTGTCGCGAAGGAAGGCGGGATGAAGGAGAGCAAGAGATGTCTGCTGGTTCCATATTTGAATTGCCAAACTCAGATCACCAGAAAGAAAACAACGAATTCCAGATTTGAAATAAAACTATAAACATTTATTTCATCATATGTCGATCTGCGCCCCAATAATTCTATAACTTCATCCAATGGGAGTCAAGTCAAACCAATCAGTCGCCAACTGGTCTTCGAGCCCCCCCCCCAAGCAGATTGATTATCCTTCACCTGAGTCAACTTATGCCTTCGGTACTTGAACTTGCAAAGTTTTCCGACAAATCTCATATTTCTCGCCGTCTTTCTTATATATTTGTTTTGTATAGAAGCGTCCGGTGTCCCCGTGGTGATCAGGTGATCTCATGTTACTCTTCCATGCTGCTTGCTGTTGTTGTGGTCAAAACAGAATACCAACTATAATAATTTCGTCTTCTTCACGAGTGTAATCACATTCTTCGGCTTGCATCTGAGGCCTTCCATAGCGGTGTTTTTCCGGGGTGTTCCTAACATTAGCAATTGTCGATTAGCCTACAGTGACGGTGCGCTGTCTTGGAGTCCGATTCTAGTTCTGCAGGCATTAAGGAGTGAGTGACCTGATCTGAACCTTCTGAGCACCATCGCTTCGGTAATGTTCAACGTATACTTTCATTGATCTGGCCCCCTCCGTAGATGCTTTTCATTCTTTCGTGATGTATCTGTCCTTTTTATTGCCTTGTTGATGATCAATTTGGCGTTATCGAACGGGATGTACTCCTTCTCGTGTGCTAGACTGTATGCAAGCTTCGCCTGATTGTCGGCCATCTCGTTGCCAGAAATATATAACTTCCAACCCAGTCCGTTAGCTTGCAGATTTCCTGGAGTCTATTGTTTGTTGTTTTCTGGTCGTAGTTCTGTGTGCTCTGTAGGCACGAAATACTGTCAGTAAATATTCTTGCTCTCTGCCACTCCTCGTTGTGTTTGTGGAGCCGAACAAGAGCTGCTTTCATGGCGACCACTTCTACCTGGTATGACGCGCTCACTTGTACGGCTGCTTTCTTGATGGTTTCGATCTTGGTAGGTTCTTCCACAGTTCCTGTCGTGATGACAGCTGCTCCATCGCCATTTCCGTTGTTCTTCTCGACGGATCCGTCTGTGTAGTGCTGCTGCTGCTGTTGTTGTTGTTGTTGTTATCCTTGGGCCAAAACGTCGTCGGGTTTCCATCTGACCTTCTTCCACCACTCCCAGTA
>JAUYWV010025788.1:0-16822 GCA_032274565.1 Nematoplana nigrocapitula
AGTCAGGTAACAACTGAGCGCTCTCTCGTCTCTTGCCTGCTTATATAGGCGGGGGGGGGTTGGTGAGTCATCGGTTGGAAACGTGTTCGTGCGCATGGGGGGGTGGGGTGGTTGGTGACTCATCGGTCGGAAACGTGTTCGTGCGCGTGGGGGTGGGGGGTGGCATTGCTCTAGTGCGTAGGTATACATTACTACTATCATGCATATTCGACATGAAACCTAGAAAATTTGATAGATGATGTCCCCTAGAAATCCCTTGATAAGGGCCCAAAAGATTTGCGAGGGTGGCCCCCTTTGAAAACCATTATAAAGCCTCTTTTCAGCGGAGTGAGGGCCCCTAAGGCTTTTTTTCTGAAAGGCACTAAAACCTGAAAAATAGTGGCCCCAAACATTTAGCGAAAAGCCCATTTAAACTCCGAAGGGGGGGGGCGGCCCCCTGTCTCCCCTGGCGACGGGATTGATAATAATAAGTTGATAGATGCTCTATGCAAGCTATAAATAGGCGGGTTAATCTCCTTCTCGGGCAGATCCGGAGTGAAGGTAATTAAACATCAACCCGAATTTCTTGGACAACTAGGATAATTTCTATCTCCCTTTGGTCGTTAAAGTAGCAGAATCAAGAAATAGTGCTACTTTTGCTGTTGATCCGTATAGTTCCTTATACTCAACGATTACATTGTATTTTTTGTAACTTCGAACTGGTAGGAAACTCGCTACAGTACTAGCACCATCTTTATTCTTTCTACTATATCTCTTGAATTTGTCAGAGTGTTTCCATCACCTTCACTTTGAAGGTTCGCCAATTTCCACTAACATCTTTTTGGAAATGTTTTCCGACGAGACTCTGAAAGCCTGAAAAAACAGGTTATGACGGGCGGGCTTGTTAGAAGGCGCACGCAAACCAGGACGCCCAAGAACACAGTGGAGTCGTATAACATCAAAGAAACAATGACTGCCAGTTTACACGACCTTGTGGATTTGCCCTGTATCATAACTTTTGTTATAGGTATACTGTCATCCGCTGAATTACTACTTTACCTGCGTGCTTTCTAATGCACACACATATGCATCTACCTTCTAAAGTGTACCGATTCCCAATATACACATTCAAATGTCCATGCAATAAACGTTTAATAATAAGCGGAATCGCGTGAGGCAGGGAAAATCGCAGTCAAAAGGGCCACAGATATTCATCGACGGCATTAACTGACTATTCCTCGTCATTCTACATGTACAGTATATTATCAACTATACAGCAGACTCCTGAAACTGTCCAAGGTCTACTTCGTGTTATTGATTCGCAATCCTTTCTCGATATTATTAGTTTGTAATTCATGGCTTCAGATTTTACAGTATTTTCAACTGCCTCGCAAAACGCATCCAAAATATCTTGCGTGCTATCATTTTACAATTGTAAAAGTGGACCAAACCTTTTCTGCTAGTTCTGTTTGGTACCTCTTTCTGATGTTTTCGTCTTTGATCATTTACAAATTAAACCTTGTTCTATATGCATTGTCGAAACTTTTTGTTTTCAATTTTCCTTCGAATGTCGTCATTACAAGGTCAGTGATCCGCTCCCAATGTCTGGTATCTTTACTGTTAATCTCGTTTATAGCAATGGCTTTTATAGAAGTAACAATTGTTTACGACTGACGCTGCAGTCCAGTGTGTTGTGACCTAAACTATAAATTAGAACCTTACAACAAAGTCGAAACAAATTTTAAAATGACTGGTTATACTTGAAAATTAATTTAGAATAAAAAGGGTTTTTAAAATCGACTTCTTGTCGATACTGTTGATTTGGTCCTTTATCTGAAATTCGCCTGCTGTGTAGAAGTTCACGTGATTGTAATTGAGGCAAATTCATCTCCATCTTCTTCTCCTCTTACTGAATGAATGCTGCATTGAGTCTCGGTATAAAATTTAAGTTTGGCAATTGTCTGCGGCCTGACCTTTAGTCGACTTTTCTACTAACTGGTCATTTGCAAGGAATTGCACCCATTCATTGAATCAAACAACGACGCAAACTGGGTCGAAGAGCTTTCTCTATGAGTTATGTAATGTCTGCCACTCAAGAGGTAATTAGAACAAGAATGACTTTAGCACGGTGTTCGTTGTTCTTCTGAATAAAAAACAATCAGCATAATAGGTGTGTTAGCTCATTTTCTATATAGAGATCAACATAACTTTCTCAAAGAATATTATAACATTTCCGCTTCAACTGTCTGCAGCAGATCAGCAAGCTAGCTAGGGCATACAATAGTGGGTTAATTACAAAGTATCAGAAATGACGTAAGTTGCTCTCTGGCTGCACCGGTACATCTGCTGCAAGACTGCAATAGAGAGCGAGAGAATGTTGCTGTGAGATGCGACGGAGTCGGTCGTACGATCAGGCCGTGTGTGCACTGAGCATATCAACTGCGCGGAGCGTTCGTTGGTAGTTACGACACGTGATTTCAGTTGAATACGTCTGATATACAGTAGAAGAGGAGATGAGCCAGATCTGCAACATAAATACTTAGAGAGAATGTGGGTTGTTTTCCTTTAGATGACGGCTGGATTAAGATAGAGATATATATTATAAATTCTTCCGATTTTGAGTGCAAGTACAGTAGATGACACCAAAATGACGGTGACACTGCTGTGGATGTTGCTAGCTGTTGTATGCTCCCTCCGCCCCACTTTGGTAAGTAGCAATGATTATCTATAAAAAACAATATTACAATATTTATCACAACAAAGACTATGCACGTATACTGTATGTACTTAGAAAACTGAGAAATTAAGGTGGTGGTCCAGTTATTTTGTGCCGTGCACAAAACGAACATAAATTCTATGCAAATTTAACCATACAGGTCCCATTCTCATAGGCATTTGACAGAATTGGGCTGTGCAAAATAGTTTACACTATATTATTTGGGCCTGGAAGAAGTGTAATGGCATTGAAAATAATATGCAGAATATGACTCAGATGAACAGTTTTATTTTTCTACATATTATGTAAATACAACAATTCTGTGTCCAAATTAATCTAAGCTTAATTGTTCTATTATTCGACTGCTGTTTAATATGTCGTCCTAATGCATGCTTTTTTTAACAAAAGTATTAATGACTACGAAGAGCAGGAAAGATTCCAACTGCATATTTTACTCTATTGGAAAACTTTCAATTTGAATTATTGTTCTGGTTAACCTGTGACCTAAATGATTTACTGTATGTTATATGGTAACCAGGAATTACAGATAAAATTGTGTGATGGTAATACATTTTATAATTAAAAATAATAATGCACTATACTGCACTATTTTCGCACTGGGCATTTCTCATTTAATACAATCAAGCAGTCAAAATAAAAATGTCATATGATGTGAAATAATAACTTTCATGGGGCACTAAAGTGAGCCTTTCCTTCCACATTAAAACAACCAAACCAACAAATTAAATCAGCAAAAGGAACAGGATGCTTTTTTATCTCTACTTCTTTCAGATTTGTTCTTTAATTGCGTCGTGTAATATTCTCTTTTTAAATGTGTTGCTGAAAAGATTTCATCACTTGTTGTTAACGTGAAATCTCTTCAATCTGGATTCTCTCTCTCTAGGCACAGGGAAAAGCTGATGTGTTCATTGGCATGGTAAGATATACGAATGACGGCGGCAAAGACTACGATAACTATTACTGCGATACGCACGGACCAGGATGGTTGCACTGGTGGCAGTCCTCGTGTGATCCCTACTTCATCGTGCAATTCCATCCGAGTGCCAAAAAAGGGTGAGTTGTAACTGTCGACTTTTGAAATTTTTAGGACGTTTTTTAAGCAGTACTTCCGCAGTATACAGTTGGAAACGTAGTTAGATAAAGAACCCTAAACGGAATTGTGATGAACGTAAAAACAGTTATAGTATATTTTTTAATTAAAAGAAGATTGACCACACTTTAGTTTAACATCCTCACGTTGCACCCGACATTCACTTGTCTTCCAAAAAGGTTATTCTTGTTTTGCCTAAAGTATTTAATTTGTTGTTCTGAGCCGTACTCCATGAAGTCCTCCTGATGAAGCAAAACTCAAATCACTGACAACGAAGAACGTCAGAGCAGCAAGATATATTTGTCTTAAAAATTTAAACACACATTATTTTCCTCCTTATATTACAGTATATAGCGTTTCTGTTAGATGTGAAAGTTTAAAGTCTATCTAAATAAATATTCTTATTATAGTGATTACTTGCACGTGTACTACTAGGGATTTTGGTGACATGACTCCAAAAAGGTTAGAATAAGTACTTTATGCTATATGAGACACGTCTATTTAAAGATAAAAGATTTCCGTGTAATTTGATTGATTGCGATTTCAGCCAATCAGATGCGACGATTTTCATATTTAAAAATAGTAGAAGAATTTGGTAGGAATCAAACCTCTTTGGTAGCCATGTATAGGTTAGTGATTAATTTTGTAATACAATGATAGCGCACATTGTGTTTCATTTTAACTGTCTGTACAGTTTAATTAAAGCAGCTATAGTTGCTATTTTGCCAAAAAATAACCGCTCTTATACAATTTTTGTCTACCAAACACCCCCAAAGCGCTCTACTCTATAGTTGATGTATTCAAAACTCTTTGGATGATTCAACAGAAGCAGATCATATGATCTGTCTCACTACGGCATCAGATTAAATTAATAAATACTTAGAAAACTAATAAAATTAATTGTAAGGAAACTGTAGCATAAAGGAATTGTAAAAGTACTGAAATACACGGATCATAAAGGACTGATGGTATATCTTTTGTATATTAATTATTCAAAACATTGTCGAATAAAGGCCGTTGTCCACTTCAAGTCTGCCTAAATCTACCAGTTTACTTGAATAAACCGTGAATCGAGCGGACACGCACATAAGGCGTATGGATCCAAAAATACCCAGTTTGTTTTCGTACAACGCACAAAGGTTTTGGCAGAGATCTATAGAGAAAGATTGTCTCAATTGTTTTCAAATTAGCCGGAAAAGTATAAAACGCCTGTGCTATCTTGGAATGTAACCAAATCAATATAACTTGCAATAAGGGTGCCATTCAACCGTTGTCCTTTTTAATAGAAACAATTTTCAAGGGAAAATAAATTTCTGAAGTGCTTTATATGTTTTTTATGTACTAGAATATATACAGAACAATAACAATAATATAAATGTGCAAAATGTTTGAGATTAAGAATTTAGCAAATTTGAATGTAAACGTCAGTAATGCTTCGTTGACAAACTAATCAATAAATCAATGCATGATTGCAATACAATATGTATGGCAGTGAATATATTTGACTGCGACGTAAATTGTTTCTTAACACAAAAGGGTTTGAAAATACATTAAAACGAAACCTGCGGCACCGTTATAAATGGAAATTAATCTACTGTTGCTAAATACCACGAATAGAGGCGAGCCAATATACATATTATCCAATCTCCAGATCAGAACACCGCTAGTTTGCCAATCTACATTAGTTAATCTCTCTATTATTAGATATTTATACATATGATTATTACTACATGCTAATTTACACTGCACAATCTGGATTTTGTTGAACAAACCGCAATTTAACACTGAATTAAGCTCGGTAGGAATGTATTAATCATCACTTTTTGTGTATTTCTTCTCTTTGAAACTATCTAGACACTTTGAAGATTCGCATTGTTTTAAACGTAGTCCCCCATTAATCTACTTGTAATGCAACTGGTAAGAAGCATATGGCATAACATTAGTCATCTTTACGCGTCCATCGTCATTTTGGAAATATGAATGTCTCGCTACAAAGTTGAAGCATTTATAAGAACTGACATGATGGTTCTAAACATTCTTTACAGACTTTTCTTTGTAAAGTACATTGATGTGGTGGAGAAACCGTTTGAAAGTCGTTATTCAGAGCGTTATATGAAAATATTTAGAAACCGGTGGTGGGCCGTTGATATTTGGCTAGCATAAATTATAAAAGATAGTGGGATATGGATGTTCCAAGAGATAATAAAACCGCTGAAAGGAAGAGGATTACAGTAGAACCTCAATTTTTTGAAAGACCCTCTGGCTATGGAGTACAGCTGTATATTTCGACCAGGTACTCCCGATCTTCTTCTTGACTGTAATTTTCTTCCTGTCTGCCCCGCATTTGAGACAAGAGATGAAAACCTCTGTAGCTGAATTCCTTCTGATGCCTTTCAATGAAATGCATTTCAAGCAATTGCTGGAAAATGATACCTTTACACCCAAATCTCCCTTCTGCTTTAGTAGATAAAGCCTAGGAGACGAGAAGAGCCTAAATGGAAAAATATTTGGCCAGTTTCCACTAAGAGAGAGGGTTTAGCGCCTACTTGAAAAATTAAGAAAGCACATTTGGAGGAACATTGAATATATACGAATCAACAGTGGCAAGACACACGCACCAACTCAGTTAAGAACCACACGGTTCGGTCATATATGGTGAAAAGGAAGACTAAAGTCCAAGTATGGAGCCAAACCTAGGAAGGAGGGAATCTGAGATACAATGATTGATGTGGTGGAGAGCAGTGTGAAAGAGTCAGACGCTATGTACAGAAATCTGTGGAAGGGAAGGATTAGTGCTTGTAATGAAAATGAGGAGGAAGAGACAAAAACAGCAGAAATGCTTCATTATTGTTTCTGATGTGTTCATGTATCACAAAATTGTAAAGAAAATCATAGCAAGGGGAATATAGCCAAGACTTTTTATGCATTTTAATGTGAAGAGGAAAAGTCTATGAATGCTCAAAATTTGCTGTTATTAGTTTTCAAAGAAAACCATTTCTAAATATAAAAAGCCTTCAAGATTTCAACATGAACTCTCTTGCAAGAAATGATCGATCGGGTGGTATAAATAAAGTCAATAAAATGGAAAAGAAAGTTCACCTTCTTGTTATAATTTATGATATAAATGTTTCTCATAGTATTTTGCAATGTACGTAATAAAACTAGACAAGTTCACTTTGCAGATTGAACAAATACTGTAGATAGTCTCTCCATATCTTCTGGGTTGACTCTAATTATGGAAGCCAACACATACAAACGAAATGACAACCTACATCAGGCGCGGACACAGAATTTGAGGAAAGAGGTGTTCAAGAATGAAAGTGTGGGTTCGAGAAGTGTCTTAAATTAGCCATTCTTTATATTTCAAACAAACCAAAAAAAACTTGTTCAAAATATCAAACTTTAAAAAACTTCAGGGGGGGGGGCGAACTGCACTAATTAAAATCAATTTTGCGAATCATTTTTGCCATTGTGTTTTACTGCAAATTATCATCAATCTTTAAGTCGTAGCCCTGAAGAAGACTGTTATCGCTTTCTTTGAGTAGTAGGATGGGAGGCCGGGGGAGTGGAATTTAGGGCAGTAATGTTTAGTACCGGGTATGTCGACCTTTCGCCTGCCTCAATGACCGCCCCAACCCGTTGTGGGACACTGTCGACAGCAGTTCTCATTCCTAGTCTATTTTTAGCCTCTCCATATATAGCTGTGCCACGGGGAGTGTCTGTCTGATTTTCAAAATTGAATTAATAATTATGCTTCACATTTAGATACGCCAATGTCAAGCTCTTATGAAGACTTTAATGCAAATATTCTATAATGTCAAATTTAATTTACCCAACTATTAATCATTTTTAAACGATATAATACGGCAAAGTTTCAAACAACTATATTGAAAATTCAAATTTCAGAGCCAAAATGTAGCATTTCTTCGCCCGGAAAATTAACGCAGAAAATTAAATAATGCATATAATTAATCAAAAAGAAACGAACAGTTCAAAAAAGAACCCGAGAAGTTCTCTGATGTGCTCGCAGGTAAGCAAAACCTTTTCTTGTCTACAGAGTCAATAGCACTCATAATCACTTCTCCCCCTTTTCGCCATGCAGTCATTTCAGTTGAAAATCCAGAATGTAATGCCTCTGCTATCACCTTCCTCTCTCCATCTCTGGCATGTCGCACATATCTCCTGACGCTTTCAGTATTTTTGTGGCCAGTCACATTTGCGATATCCGAATTAGAGAAACCCTTAGATTTCAATTCATTTACCACAGTTACCCGTATGCAGTGGTTGGTGTATTCTTTTGAAAGACCTGCTTTCTTAGAAATCTTCTTTATAAATTGCCACAGTGGTGTTTTTCCTACGTTGCGGCTGTTGGTATACCAATAGTGTGACTTGTCGAATTTTTCAAATGGCATTGGAAAGAAGTGAGTATTGGATGTCGGAATTTTTGACAAATAAAACTCCAATGCAATAATTGGACATTCAGAAGGAAAGTCTTTGTTTTCGTACATCCGAGCAACTTTGAGGCTCCAGCCCTTGTGCTAATTTGTCCTAATGTATACACGTTTTTACGACGCGTCTTTGATTGAGAAATATCTGCTCCTCATTGAAACTTTGAAGGCGGTCAATCAAACAAGCTATACTTTACATGCTGCCCAAAAGGCCTCCATTGCTCTCCCGCGTGTTCTTGCCGTTTAGAGGTTGAGTGAGAGCTGTTGCCACGTATGCAGTTGCTGAATACCTTCATCCCGCGACACTCGTCCACTTCATATGCAGCTTTCTTTCCACTGGATATTGGTGAATTCACCAATCTTTCCCAATGCATTTTTCTGGAAATCAGTTCATTGTCCGGAAAGTCGGTCATCAATTTCGCATGGATTTCTTTCAGAGATATACATCACAACACAACCACTAAGTACATTTTGTTTGCCTTTTTGACTTGGATCTCAATCCCCACCGGCAGTCCACAGTGAGAGATAGCGCAGTTGTCGCTTCACGTCAAGCTTTTCTGCTATTTTTGCCTCATGCACGATTTATTCTCATTCTGTCGATTGAACTTATTTGGTTGTTTCTCCGTCTTCTGACATTGATCTTTTACGAAATTTGGCAACAAATTGTGACAAGCAATATAGTCTCTGCCTTCCCTATACGATCCATAGCTGCAGTTGTAAGCTGTATTCTAGTTGCTTATTTCAAGCTTCCTTTAAGTTATAACTAACTTATACATTCAAAATTGATGCTCGCTAGATGCTATATATGTACGTTATACCTAAAGTTTTAGATGCTGTTGATTCGTCTCACTGACAAAGTTGATTTTGCTAAATGGCGTATTTTTTTAAATCGTAATGATTTAGAAACGGATGACGTTAAATCGTATTGAATTGAACTGATCTATGGTATACATTCAAATGATACTTGGACGAAAGTAAACTTTTATTTCTAACCCTCGATTTTATTCTGCTTTCTTTTCTCGTCTAGCCATATCCGTCCAGATGGCAGTCTGGTTGTGAAATACAGTCCGAATGCAGTGGGCTCCTACCGGTGTCGTGTCACCATCCCGGGCTATGGCGCCTTGGTCAGTAGAGCCGCCAAAGTTCAGTTGGAAGGTAAGTGACTCCATATGCACCATCCATCGTCTCTATCCATCAGGGTGCAGATTTGAAATATGATGTTGTCTTTGTTTTCCCTTTTTCTCCGCAGAACTCAGCATAGATCGGAATTGGAGCGCAGAGCAGAATGGCGGCGGTGGTAAACGAATTGGAGATGTCGCCGTTCTTCATTGTCGATTCCGAGCAGTCCCCCAGAACGATCTAGAGATTCAGTAAGACTTTCTATGCTTTCGTCCTCCCGTCTCCAATTTTGGTACCGACCCAGTGTTGCTTTATGGCATTGTGAGGTGCTCAGTTGGTCTCAACGCCGTCATTAACCAGCTATCCCTACCGGGTACCGTTATAGTTCATGAGAGAAAGGCGAAAGTGAAAAACCGTAGATCTCAGGGAAAGCAGCACTTTACCAAGACACCACGCCTGAAAAATGGTCTTCATGGGGCCCAGATGAAGAGAATTCTAAATGACAGTTGCCAAGGAAGCAGAGAATGCAGTATGAAGGGACTGGGACGTTTGTTGAGCACACGGCATCTTCCCACTAGCTTACTGTGCAGCAGTGATTGGAACATTTTCCATTGGATTAGGAGGCATGGATGGAATCAGGATCTGATGTGAAAAATCCCCATCAGATAACTCAGAAATTTTTTCAAAGTTTATCGGACACAGTAATTGAGCTATAAATGTTTTAAACTTTTCCTGCATGCTTAGTGTGCGTGTTTACTCTGCTTGAATGCCGCGTTCGGCACAGTTTTTCCGGGTCCTGCATGCGAAGCAATTGGGACAGCTATTCTGTGTAGGCCATTTTTTTTTCTGGTGGTAAATATTTGTACAAACTGAAAGCTCTTTAACCGCACCGTGGACGCGCGAATAGAGCGAGCAACTGCGCCCTTGAGCGGCAGAGATAGCCAACCAGCCAGCTATAGTTAATTTGTTCTTTCCCTTTCAGGATTGAAGGCACTCATTTAGATTTCCCCGCAGATAACTTGATCGGGGACGGGGCCGTGTTGGCTGCGTTATTTATAAGGCTCCCAAAAGTCTAATATCTTCTGTCAACTTTCATATAAACTTCGTAATCGGTTCCTACACTCTACATAATAGCCCACACTTTTATGAAGGAGCTATAACCTATTTTTGTTTTCTGAAAAAAATAGCGACATTGTTTGATCAAGCAGGTATACTGACATTTTGCTATGCTATTAGCTGGAAAAAATGATAAAAGGGTTAGGGGTGAGAAAATAAAGTAGGTGAGGGTTTGACCGCGAGATCAGATGTGAAAAATTGACAGTTTCTAAAAGCATAAAATCTGTGGCATTTCTTTATTTAGTTTATGTTTCCAACGCGTTTTAAGCTTTCGTCTCTATTTATCAAGCCTAATTTTAACGTAAACAATTTCCGGTGATTCGGCAGCATATAAACCTGCGTATAGAAATGTGTAAGTACAGTGCTGTTTTGAAATGCAATGTTCCTTATGTGTTCGATTTTGCAAGTTGCGGTTTTATAAAGTTGCTCTTGGGCATATTTCATCCCAATTTTGCTAGAGTTTGTAGTTGGAGGTGTATAGGAGCTGTCTGTTTTGTGGGACATTGCGAAGGGATTGCGTCGTGCCAGACAAAGTCTAAAACAGAATTTACGATAGCGTCGGGAAGATCAGCCGGTTTTCCTGACTAGAGAGCAAGATGCCGACTATTCGACTGAATGCGGCGTGAACAAAAAGCAATATGTGGATTGTTTGGAAGAGCTGTGAGTACGCACAGAGGGAAGCGATATAATTTGGGTTGATTGGTACGAAGCAAATATCCAGACATCTTTGCATATTGAATTACCCAGACGTCAACGCAGAGACAGTTTGACTTTATCACTATCAACAATAGGTTCGACAACTAGACTGCTAAAGTTGCCTCTGCGCGAGTCAGACTGAAGAAGCGAAGGAAGATAACGTCGGTGTCACAATTATTGCCCCGGATCGGTTAGGTCAACACTCTTTATTTTCCGTCTAACTCTAACCGTGCGTTCGAAATGAGGGAACAATACCACAAGACAAGAACGCAAACTCAAATCAGGACAGTAACAAAGGTAGACAGTACACAGATCAGAGAAAAATTACAGTGAACTGAAATTAGGACAGTCACAAAACTCGACAGAGAAAACAGCACAAATGACTTGTGACGGTGCGGTATCGACTTGATGTAGTTTTCGGATCTGCAAGCTTTGTGCACACTGAATGGCATGATCGATGAATTCATGGAGATGAAACAGGTCTATGAAAAGAAAATTCATGCCCCTAAGAAATGCCTGTTGAACTGTAAATAGGTGCCTATGTCATAATACATATAACTTTAATATAGGCTCCTATATCAAAAGTAAATTCATACCCCTATGAAAAGCCTCTTCTACTAAATCCTGGCGGCGGGCATGAGTGTGGCTCATTTACATTGTTTAATGTTATAGAAGAAAAGTAAAATTCTTTTTTATTTAGAGAATTATCATTTTTGAAAAGTCAGTCAGATTACCCTAATTTTATGTATCAGCTGCGCCCCTGGTTGTGTATGAGAAGAGAAGTCAAACTGGGGTAACTCGTTTTTTATTCGTACAATAGGCAATACAACAACAATAGGGGAAAAGCATTGTCTCCTGACAGAGCGGTGGGCTAATAACAGCAAGCGGTACAGAAATACAGTAGGTCAGAGCGGTCACTCACCTGAGCATTTTTAGTAAAAATTGCTTACTTTATGCACCTGAGTGTGCGTGAGGAAACACGCCGAGATTGTCATGAGGTAAAGTTCACCGCTATAAGTACTAAACTTAGAGACACATCAGTTTCCAACAAGGAGTCTGGCACGGCATTTCCCTTTGATCACTTGACTCAAATGCTCAGCAGGAGTCTCGATAATCCCACCACTAATGTCTCCCTATTTATGCTTTGCGATTTTTCGCAGAATGTCTGTTACCTCTCGCCTCACTCACCCTTTCTTGACCCCTTTGGTTGTTGTCCAATGTTTCTTCGTCCACTTTTAATCGCGTCCTATCTGAACAGTCTTCTCCACCGATGATTATGTCATCCTCCTGTTAGGGGCGAGATTCGTTCGATAGTGGCAAATTAAAATGCTGCTGTATAGTAGATGATGGCGCTGTGAGACCATTTCTATCTGTGTCTCTACTCCGTTTCTCAGCATGACCTTGTTCGGTCGATAACTGCTTGTTGTCTTCCGATGTTCCGTGTAGGTTGTTGGTTTTGACATCTGACAAATCAGGTTGGTTGACTCGCGTTTACAGACAGCGAGACTTCCTCCACTCGATGCGTACCAAGCTCTCTTATACCAAAGCATACACCCCAGCTGCGCCCTCAACACACAGAAATTGACTCACTTGGCTTCTAGGGGTTGTTGCGCGAAACTTTCTGCTGAGTCACATCCTTACTTTTACCATTACGACGGCCTGCTATTGTGACTTTGCTTTGCTTTGATCTTTATTTTCACGTTTTGTTAAATCTTCACGAAGAGGGCGGAGTTTTACTTGAATTAAAATCTCATAATACGAAGTAAGAATTGAGGAGAACCAAGCTCGAGGTCACACATTTTTTACCGTTGTGGATCGGTTTGAACTATTCAGCGTCATTATCATCCAGTATTTAACAAGAAGTGAAAAAGCGTTAAAACAAATAAGAGATAATACTTAACGACACGTCGAAAATAAGATGCGCCATAATTTACAAAAAGCATATTGAGCGATGAAGAGTGACTTTGTACCTCCTTAAGACGAATTTGAGGTATGCTGAAGACAAACAAGGTTTACGAGATGAGCTAATAACAAGGTTGAAACGCGAGAACGAAAAATTCGGCTTATACCCGAACATGAAAAGACCAAGATAATTATGACAACGACAACAGATGAAGAACTGAAAATAGACGGCGACGAAATAGTCCAAATGGGCCATTTCATCTTCCGCAGTGCCAGAGTAGAAATGACAGCCAGCTGCAATGAAGAGATAAAAAGACGGTTAACACTCGGACGTGGTAAATTTGAACAAATCTGGAAAGCAAAGGACGTTTCACTGAAGACAAAAGTCAGATTAATTAAAGCACTAGTGTTCCCAGTAGCAATGTACGGGTGCGAAACATGGACAATGACGGAATATAACCGCGAGAAGATCGTCGTGTTCGAAATGTGATGCTGGTGAAGGTTGCTCCGGATTCCATGGACTATCAGAAGAACAAACGACTATACGCCAAGGAGAAAGTGGGACGGCCAACATCTCTGGTACCACTGGTAGATCAAACAAAAGCCAGGTAATTTGGAGACATCATGAGGATAGCCAATGGCCTATAGGAGAAGGATGTCATAACCGGCACGGTCGAAGGAAGAAGACGCAGAGGAAAACCCTAGAAGAAATGGATGGACGGAGTCAAGAAGATGACTGAGATGAATCTGGAGCAACTGAAGACAGACGGAGGGTCGGATTAAGTGGCGTGCTCATGTCGCGGGGGTCACCAGGGGTCGGTTACGACTCGACGGAGACTGATGACATTAATGGAAGGTCAAAGTTATCACACGCAGCACACATTACGGAAAACTATTTCTCCCGTCTTAATTTCTATGTGTTTTTTTAGTATATTATCGTATTTGTTTTAAATCATCAATTACGCTTTTTTCCCATTCTTGTTGCTATGTCACTAGGTTTAAATGCTCGATACCTATGGTGGCGAATAGTCGTCGAAATCGGTTGCAAAGGTAATGAATATTCATCTCGAGCTTGGTTGTCCTCCTTTTAGTCCGTATATATTAGTTATCCAAATGTGTCTGACCTTATCTGCTCTTTATCACTTTACATTATGGGAAAGTATTTCTGCAAAGCAGCAAAACTTCAATAGAGATTGAGGGCTTATTTTCTCTCCATTTTTCCTGCTATACTAACTAATTCAGCACGTAGATAGCACGGGAGTTTATCTTTTTCTAAGTTGGTATACGTGACTTTTTGGGGCCTTTGAGTCGTGACATCTCTTCAGAGAGATATTACAGAAGTGATCCAGTGAAGCGCGGATCAGCTGGGGAAAAATAAGCTGTGAGGAATTTCTCTATCATTTGCTGCTCATCGGACAATTTCTCTCTCCCTCTCTCTAAAAAAAACAGTCAACTCAGTTTAACAACAACTGACTCACTGAGCAACAGCAATCCAAGTTCAGGAATGTCATTTGTGGTTGGTTCAGTAAGGTCAGTCTCAGTTCTCTGATTACACTTTTCGTTAATTAGCGTAATAATACCAGAAGGTAATTTTATTTCCATAGTGATACATTTAGTTAAATAATGAAGGTATAGGCAGTTCGGTAATTACAATTTTAAATGTACTTAACGTCATACGATATCGGAAAATGTTAGCTACCAGACTAGGTTGGTAAACATGATGCTACCTTCCGATTTATGCAGGGTCTTGGTGATTGAGATTCCTTCTCGGTGATTGTATATCTTCGATGCTAAAAATCATCCTAAAATTGATCTATTCCATTGCGCCGATGTTCATCCGCATTTCTCTATATGGATAATGAAAATGAAATTTAAATCCATGCACCCACCCGTATTGTTTTCTGTCCACACCATCAAATACCTAAATACCTGTGTATCAGTAAAAAAAGGGGCACACATTGATGTGCGATGTGCCGTGCTGTGGGTGGTGTATGTTTTTGTGTGCACGGTGCCACCGCACAGGCGCCATCACGGATTGTCTATTGCCTAATTGCCACCATGGAGAGAGTTTGGTGTGAATTTGGGGTGTGAAAATGCTACTTGGATGTTGAGTGAAAAAAACGGAGGAGAAGCCTGGGTGCGCGGGCTATGGCACGCGATGAGTCAACATGCACTAATTCAAATAAATGCCAACTTAACACCATTGACGTTCAGTGTGAGTGTGTGTTTTTACTGCAAAATTATTTCTATGTGGTGGTGCATCTCCCGGTGTTAAACGTATTTTCTTTCCTTTTTAAAGTGTTTTATATGTGGCAATTATTTGTTCTACGGAAATAAACTAGATGTTATCCGTTAGAAAACGCAATGGTGAACCATCATAATCAAGCCAGATAATCTCCCGGTGAAAGTGCTGTGTTCTGTTGGTGGGTGCTGGCGCGCAATTCTTTCATGCGCGTTTTTCCACTGCCTCTCACATTTCAATTAGATTCCAATGAATTGCATCCAAAGCGTAGTGAATTCAGTCCTGAGTATAGGCGAACAAACACTCAGGCTTATCGCTGTCAGTGTCTATATACAGTATATAGGATGAGGCGCGGATGTCTTTGGAGGGAAAGCGATTCATTGGCATTTGGACGAAAACTGGGCAAGCCTATATAGTTAACTAGCAGTGGGTACCCTCGTTGCTGGGTACATGCCTAACCCTGCCCTAGTCCGGTCCCCCATTTTCGGAGGTGCCCTGCCATTTCACACCATTTTTAGCCTCCTTGACCTCGACCCTGACACATTGACCTTGACCCCGACCTCGGAGGTCGACCTAGCCCCCCCCTATGTTACCCGCAGGGTAGAGGGGGTCACTCATGCAAAATTTCGGGTCCGTGGGACCAACGGTCTGGGTGGCAACCCTAAACATACAACAGACATACATACATAAAGATTGACTATATATATAAGATTCCTGTATTATCGCCATTGAAATCAGAGTGACAATATATAAAGGTATTGTTTGTTACTGATAGCTGGATTTCCTATAGCAGTAAAGAGCAGGCTATTCTGATGAGGCTAAGTCTGCAAATTGAAATTCGCTTTTTTCTTTGCGTAATTTGTCCAAAAAAAGTGTTCGATCACACTTCCATAACCTTGCCTACCATATGCGGTATTGGCTAAGGTTGCGATCAACTCGACAACTCACTGTTTTCCAAGTTCCCTCTAACACCACTCATTCAACTTCGCTGTAGTCTGTCGATTAGCGGACATTAATGATGGGGAGCCGTGTTTCCGCTGCACCGATTCTATTGTAAGCTAGACGGAAATTTGGCGAAAGCCTGAGTCATGCTCTACTATCGATTCGCCTTCCTCTTCAGCCTATATTTCCCCACGGTGTGTGTATGTTTTGGCGTTTACTCTTGTGTAACGGCGGTACCAGCAAAGGAGTGGTAGTATCACGCACAATCGATTCTATTAGCTGATTTCACATATTTTAATTTTCTTCTTCTTCGGGATTCGGAGTACGGTATATATAATACAGGGGCGTCGGAAGCTTTCGAAATGTGGAGGGGGGGGCAAGATAAATGATTCCTTAAATTCCGAATTGACAAAAATTGGATAATTTCCGGATATCGATTCGACTCCGGTTTTTACAAAAAAGTACAGAATTTTATGATCAAATTGATTTATCACTACTCTTTTGGTCACCATCACGGGGCAATATTATACTATTTACAAGTACTGTATATA
>JAUYWV010025899.1:0-14440 GCA_032274565.1 Nematoplana nigrocapitula
TTTGATCAAGGCAGCTTCACTGTTCATAAGACGACTCGCCCCTTCTCAGCCATGGCTATCGACCAGGCACATGAACAAAACAACAAAATCGTCAAGGGAGATAGTGGGGCAATCGGGTTGATGCAAAATCCTAGAGCTCTACTGAGGTGGATGTTAGCTGGAGAGAAATCGCGAGGGCCATAGACAGTTTCGAAACAGTTGACTCGGATAACAACACTGGGAAACACCAAGTCAGACATTATGAGCATACACGATCCGCACAAGTCTCCTTTACCAGCGAAGTCAGTGCTCTTGTGCAAGTAAGACCTCGGTAATCCATTTATGGAAGACAGTGGCGACCTTCTGGTTCTAGATACCAGAGACATTCCAGATCAAGCTGTAGCTAAAACCTTTTATGGGATAGAGTAGCTGGGTCAGGACCAATATGACAGCTATGTCACTCAGAGGTTAATTGAGCGAACAACACTTGTATCGGATACAATTATCAAAAACAGATTGGCTTTGTTCAGCCGGTCACCCACAAGAACTCCATCCAAAGCAACACAGATGGTAGCAACGCTCAAGAGTGATTGTGCACTGTTCTCCAGACTTTACATAGCATGCCAAATACGTGAAGAATGATTTGAAAAACTTCTTCAAGCATGAAAACCATGCATACCTGCCAGCCTTGTCTCAATTGGGAAAACTACGGCCGGCTTGGTACCAAAGCGGATCTAACCGACTGTCTAGAGAAGCTTTGTACATCTTTAGGCGTGCCACCAATAGTAGACATCAACATATTGAATGGAGCTGCTATTATCAATATGCTGATGCCAGTGGGAGCGAAAACTTTCCAAGACTATGCCACACTTGTGTTCCTGCCATACATCAAGGCCTAATCGTCAAAATCCAACAGAGTTGACGTTATTTGGGATGTGTATCGCCAAGATAGTCTAAAGAATAGAACAAGAGAAAAACCAGGAAAGGGCGTCAGAAGCCAACTTAATCCCAGGAAACTGGCAAGAGTTTCTGAGATTAGATGACAACAATTTTTCATTTCTTGGCACATCAAGTGGTGGAAAATCTTTCGACAGAGAAGGATACTCAACATGCGGCGAAAATGTGTTTTGTTCTCGTGTTCATCAGGATGTCTCAACGTTGGCACCTTGTACTCGCGTAGAGGCCGACACTAGGATGTTTTTGCACGTCATGGATGCAGCAGAAAAAGGTTATCGTAGGCTGATGCTGTGTACAGTGGACACGGATGTCGTCATCCTGGCTGTTTCGACTGTTGTGCAACGCGAGAACACGCAACTTTGGATAGCGTATAGTACGGGATACATCCCAGTTCATCAAATCGCCACATCTTTGGGCGCAGAAAAGGCACGAGCTCTTCCCATGTTCCACGCATTCACCGGGTGTGACACAGACTCTTCCTTTATTGCTGGTGGAGAAAAGACAACTGCCTTTTACACATGGAAATCATTCAATGCTGTTACTGCAGTATTTCCGAAACTTGTTTCAAAGCCAAAAAGCTTAAATGATGATTGTATGTCAGTACTAGAGTCATACGTAGTGCTGCTATATGACAGAATGATTTCTGAAGCTACTGCTGACTCAGCCAGGAGACATCTGTTCACTACCAAAGCAAGATCCATCGATGCCATCCCGCACCAACTAGCGCGGCGCTTTTGTAGCACGCAAAACGTGCCATTTACCAAGGCGGACATGTTTAGGGGCAAACACACATACGAGCTCCAGTTGTTCCTTCGCCAGAGTCATGGGGATGGAATAGGAATACTTCAGGAGAATGGTAGCCATTGTGGACAGTGTTGCCAGAAGCAGCAGTGTCTTGTTCAGAGTTGCTATGGTGTGGCTGTAAGAAGGGATGCAGGGGACTCTGCAAATATGCCAAAGCTGATCTGAAGTGCACGTCACTCTGCAACTGCGCTGGTAATTGTGATCACAATGATAGCCAATAACTTGTGTTGTTTAGTTGTTCTGTTGCTAATTATTATTGATTTGTGTGGAGATATAGATCTACACGTTTGTAATTTCCAAATGATTTGTATTGTAGGTTTGTCCAGTTATTCGTATCAGTTTTGATTATATACAAAAACATTAAATGTGTAAATAAGTGTGTTTTGAATAATGATATAAATGTATGTGATAAGGTATACACACGTTATATATTATACAGTATATTGATTTGTGTACATGTTATCATCAAAACGATGATTCTATTTGATTCCTCACAACTGAAAACATATAAATAAATACTTAATTCGTTTTGTTATGTTCTTTATTGGCGAAAATATTAGACTTTATAATTTCTTACAATTTGAACGGCGGCCATTTTGTATTTTATCATTTCTGGGCAAGATTGAGCTTAGCACTGTATCTGAAATCGTTTATTATATATTAACCTTCAAATGTGCCAATTTTGGTGCTTTTACCACAAAAGCCACAATCAAATCACATATCCGTCTCACTAATAAGGCATTTGCGATTATTACAGGTTTATAAAAAAATCTTTTACCAAACCTCAGTCCATACCATACATGCCCAGAATAGTGTAATGTTAATAATTAGTAAAATATAAAATTAACTGCCTTTAGGCATATAATACTCTGAAACCATTAAGTGTTTCTGCTGTTTTTTATTTTGTAGGCTTGATATCATTTCAGTGTTTCTTGATAACAATGTAATACATAACTGCTGTTTGTATATTTTAGATGGATGAATATTTCGTAAAAAAGTGTTGAAATGTCGGAAGAGGAAACATCGGAAAAAAGAGTATTTGCTCCAGTGGAGGGATTATCTTGAGTAAGTAGGCAGTTTTTCTTCTTTCTTGACATTTTGCCGGATTCATTCAAACGTAGGAAGGTGCCAAACAAAAGTGAAGCGGAAGGAGCCATCCAGAAATCGGCTGCATTATCTGGGAGAAGCTGGAGGGCCGTGAAATATCAGGTAAATGTTTTTAATTGAATGCCTAAAATTTGTAAGTAGGTAGGTTTGTATGTAGGTAGGCTGGTGTAAAATTTCAACTGTGTATGTTATCGCGTTAGAAAAATATAACAATTTGAAAGTCATTTACCAAGTGTCTGGTAACAACTGCACGAGTCAGTCTGTATTAAGCGGTGAAGCGATCGATAGCGACAGCCAATATGTACAATTACAGTACTTGTATGTATGGCCGCGAATGAATACGACTTAAATTTGAATTTTGGTGTTCTTTGGACCGTTCTTATGGGTGTTTGGTACAGGTTATGACACTTAAGAATGGTGAATCTTGATTCTTTACACCAAGAGGAATATTTTAGTACTAGTTTCATTGATGTACTCAACTATGCGAATTAAAGTTGAATTTTGGGGTTATTTGAGTGGGCCCCCATCCGATTGGTACAGGATATACAACTTAAGAATTGACTTTTTATGGTCCCAGTGACTACTTTATCACACTCTAACCTCAAACCTTTTGTACTCGAAATGCTGATTAAACCTCCGTGGGCTCCCCGATTATTTGCTTTTATAAATAATAACGTTAACACGCACTGTAATATTTTTACACTCATCAAGGACCACGAGAGCCATGCTGACATAATATCGATTTAAATTTTCAATTTTGGCAACACATCAAGTATGTCATGCATGCCGCGGACATTACAGTCAGTTAGCTATACGTATGCGATATTTGTTAATAAAATTTGAATATATAATGGATAAATGTCAGCATGGCTCTCGTGTTTCAGGATGTGTGTGTAAATAAAGGGCAGATAATTTTATAATTCTGTAAATGTTTACCATGAACAGCGCTGAAAGATGAAGACAACTACAGAATGAGATTATGACCTTATTCCTTTCAAGTTGTCACAATTCACAAAATGTTCAATGAAAAGCAATATATTTATACTTATAGATTTTTCGATTGAATCCTCCTGTCTTCACTTCAGGTTACTAACTTTTAGGTTTAGAGATAATAGATTTTTTTGTATTATGTTCTAAAAAGCGTCATGTTATGTAAAATTTTGCAACCTGGGGAAAGTTTCTGACTGATCGGTGCATGGCATGGCCAGTATAGGGTTTCAACGAAATATGGACAAAATATGCAGTTTAACGGGAGGTTAAATAATTTAGGAATTCTTTATGCCATCTATTTATATATTATTGTGACTGTGCAAACACTATTTATATTGCAGGTTAAGAATATGAAGTACACGAAAATACACGAAGTGACATTTTCTCCTCTTGACTGAGAGATGATTGTTTTATATTATGTATTTCAATAAATATATGGATTTGTGCTATACTTTATCTGTAAACCGAGGGTTTAGAGGGAATAAGAATTTCGAAAAAATAAATCCGATATAGCATTTTGAATATCTGTATAGAAAATTATACAAAAAATCCAAGCAAGGAAGTATTGTATTTCAGAATACCCTTGTCAAGTAATAAAATAGAAAAAAGTGAAACTATTAGAATACTATTGGAAACTAATGCAATGGTTTCTTAGATTTATCGAGTATAAAGTAATAATAAAATATCCATACATACTACTTTCATCTATCGAAAAGACATTTGAAATGCATCGCCCAGGAAGGGTTAAATATATTAATTATTGTTTAACAATGTGTCAAGCAGTTGTGTACATACAATGAATGAAGTAAAAATACATTTTATGAAATAAGATAGAATGATACACAGCAATGTATAAATGCAAATTGGCAACACGAAATCACATATAGTATACTTTTTAACAATAAATATCGTGCGCTTATATACTTGTAAGTGGTCTTTCACACCATGTATTTTGTGAGTAGTCAAATCGAGCAATCAATTTCGTGTTACTACTATAGTACAGCAATGAAGTTTGTGGGGCTTTAAAAAAACCATGTGCATGTTTTCTTACCGAAATAAGCTAGAAACTAACGTAAAGCTACCGAATTATTATGATTAGTTTGCCGTGTATAGGGGTAACGATGCTACATCATATCCTTAGATTAATTATATTTTCGAATGTCTGGACCAAAGACTTTTAAAAGATAAAATATACTTCTGGTTTTTGCTTTCTTAGTTTTGGTTTTTGTATGGGAGTTAAACCATATGCCGAATAGATATTTTCAATAAATACATTTACAACACGTAAATAATTAAACTGAAATTAGCCACAGTATTAATCAGAGATACTATATCTACAATTTTATTATATCTGGTATTATGATTTAAAATTACTACGTATGAATTACTCTAAACATAATGTACATTTCAGTATTGATATATAAACAGCCTAAGGTTTAGCAAATATGTTTTGTAGTTTTAACCAATCACTGTAAGTGTATATTACTTTTCACCGGTAGACGCGGACCTGAAGTGTACAGTACAATACTTTTCACCGATAGACGCGGACCTTAAGTGTATATTACTTTTTACCGACAGACGCGGACCTTGAGTATATATTACTTTTCACCGACAGACGCGGACCTAAATTAGGTCCGTGTCTGTCGGTGAAAAATAATATACCATGACCACCATTTAAACAAAATTAATATTGTGTCCTTAGATGTTGGTATAATGACACATGCTTATTTGGGTAAGTTAGAGTATGAAATACGGAAAACAAAGTAAACAGGCATATTTAAGTAGGCCATATAAACGTTATTCAATTAAAAAATTCTTCATTATCATAGAAGAAATAGGAGTCAGCCACATACACCAAAATAACACGTGTCCTCGAGATGTGCCACAGGAGAGCCTGAGTGTGTCTGTGTAGTTAAACTTTACTATCAATCGATCGTAGATAACTGAACAAATTTTTGGCACCCACTCTTTGGATCACTGGCCCTTTCGGATTAAAATACTGCTAATTATGCACATCTCTGCAAATATCTCCTATATTCTATCCATATTACTCACAATTCGAATGCGAATACCGGCGGTAAAATTATAAATGAGTGCTAATGATGAGATCACGTAGCATTAATCATGTGCGTACAAGTTTGTTTCACCAAAACTGCGCGGAGAGAGCGAGGTGACGACAGTTGTTGTGGTGTGTGTTGTGTATGTGTGCTTGCGTGATGAGATTAGTAATTATTCAATCAAACTCACATTCAAATCTGACAACCGATCTCAAACATTTTGCAGATTAAACGCAATTATATTATTGATGATATATTTAATTGTATATATGTAACGTTATTTAGATGCTTGTACATAAAAACTAAATAAAGCTCTTCAGAAATTAAAAGAGATGACCAAATGTAACATTTCCCCAATCTTAATCCCGTACCAATACTGAACTCTTTTGATGTCAGCAACTCTTTCAAATATTGCAGAAAATAATTCTTGCTATCTCAATACTTAATATTATTTCCTTCTCGCATTTTCCCTCCTCGGTTATGAGCTGACCCAAGTATACAAAACTCTCTACTTGTTCCAACTCATGATTGTCTATCAATAGCGGTAAATTTGAATTATTTAATGACATAAATTAATGTTAATATTGACGTCAGAAGAAAAATATTAAAATGAAAGAAATGGATGATAAAAATGATTTCAAGGTGTAATATATGACTTTAATCATTTTCAATATATAGAACAAAATAGGACGCAACATGAACAATTGAACATGTAAATGAGAAAATCGCGATAAGCTCAGGAAGTAGTTCACCGATTGACACGAAATTTGAGATAACCTCGTTTCTTAACATGATAATGACGCGTATTAAAAATGAATTGACTCCATCTATGTAGTGCTAATCTACATTTACGTCGGATTTAGAACGTTTGGACAGCTAATCCATATAGTGTGTGAAATTGTGATCACCCAAATACATTCTCTTTCGTCACGAAAAAAAACGCATTTTTTATATTGGTATTTGAACTTTTTCAGTTTGAAAGCTTATTACATCTCTCTGTTACTTTATATATTGACAAAAATTCTGCATAGATTAAAAGATTATAATTTCAAGATTTCCTACTGTATATATTTTAAAACACAATGTGAACATTTTGAAAATCGCTGTAATAAATTCAAGGTCGCAGTATTCCAATAAAAGGAAAGTCGGTTAAATACAATATAGATAATTATAAATTTCTTGACAGTTTTTCCATTGAAAATGCCGATTAAAAGAACACCCACTCCTTTTCATACGGAGCGCAAATCTCTGCCAAAATGACTTCGTTTTCTCCAGGCTAAAAGCGGGAAATAATTGGTGAAGTTGAATATAGACGAAAGACTGTAATATTTTATATAAATAAGGAAAATCGGTTTTAATGAAATATTACAAGAAGAAATAATGAAACAATACGAGAAGAAATGCTGAAGTCATATTTATACCTATTTTTTCTTTTCGAATCAAATGGCGATTAAATTTGGATAGACCTTGACTGGTCGGGACAAGATCTTTGGAGAAATAAACTACCTTGTTCTCAGGATTTTTGGAATTCTAGGTTTAAATGAAAAATCAAGATTAGTTTGTATTTAAAATGCATTAATATACACATGTCTTTTCCATTCTTACATAGACAAAGTTACACAAATAATTTGCATCCTTGTCTTCTATGTGTGTTGATCATATATTAAAAGTTTTAAATTATTTAGTGATGGCCTTTTACAACCATATCACCCTTAGAAGAGGTGTTGTAGCGTTCTCTGGGAAGGGTAAAGAAACAATCGAGGGGATTAATACCTTGCGGAACCTCCTCGACTTACAGGCACAGCTCCAAAACGTAGAGGTAAAATTTATCAATCTATCTAAAGCGAGGAGGTGAACGAAGGTCCTGTTAAAAAAGGACCTGTAGTGTGTAAATTTACTGTAGCATGAGTTCAACTACCGGGTGATCCAGAAAAACGGTAACACTTTAAACATGTATTTCTCATACCACCGGCTGTTGTTTGTCAAGAGCAGATTGTATATCTGATAAATTTAAATTCATACATTTTCACTGATATTTTATATTTTATTGATTTTATTGTTGAATTCGAAATTTTAATTATATTATCTGATTGACGTTTTTTGCTAAATACTGCAATATTGATATCTTGGTCATATCATTTGAATTGTTGACTAGCTATCAATGTTAGATTTTTTAGATTATTTTGTCTTTTATACAACAAAAAGTCTTTAAATTAAACTGAAGTAAATTAAACTAAGTTTACCAAAGCAGATAAAAATGTACGGATCTCAGCTTTCCATTGATATATATTTCATTACAAACTATATAAGATAGGCTAAACCACACACGGTTGAAGTGTTACCATTTTTCTGGATCACCCGGTATATACTGCGAATTGCACTACAATAGGTCTACCCATAAAACACATGATGCAACTTTTTGTATCTTCCAAACTGCTTCCAAGACATCACATACTGCAAAGCTCTTGGACGTTAACATTATACTAAAGTTTTCCCTGCTAATTCTATGTGGATGGAAAGGCAAAACAGCGAAAATCATTTATTTTCGGATTATTTTATTTTATGTCCCTATCGAAAATAACAACTTTATTTCTCCTTATATTTACATGACATAAAGTATTTATTTTAAATCATTTGAGCCTTGCGAAATCAGTCAATCACCATACTAATAAATATTTCATTTTTGCAGAATTAGAATGTAGATTAAAGAGCGTTGTTCGACCTCGTTTGGCCTCATCAGTAAGGCAGAATACTACCACCTGGCTGCCATCATTAGGGAAAATGGTGCCGGGGTGTGTGATCCTTTCGAGAACATCTACAGGCGGATATGCTTTGCAGTTAGAAACCAGTGGTATGGATATAATTTTTGCGTTTATTATGTAGCCCTGTTTTTATTGCGATTGACGTCATCAAACAATAAACATTTATTATTATTATTATTTGTATTTACTTTTATCTAAATAAATTGTTATAATTTAAATATGAATGCTTTTATTTCGTCATTCATTCGCTATATATACTGTAGATGTAGGCGCGTTATTGCAACAACCAACGCTTTTTGAAGAGGATTTATTTGATCCCAAAAGTTTCGAGTGAATAATGCATTAGTTAAATTATATTCTGTCAGTCCTGGGTTTCAGTTCACCGGATTAGTAAACTCTGGGATATCGATTTATTTGATACACTTCTGTGCAGAAGTGCAGGGGAAGACCTATCTATCTATCTATAGTCCTGCGCCGATGTCCTTGTCCTCTTCTAACAGTGGCGTGACTTATCGAGAAAGCATACACATGAAACAATGTAATTCATGAATTATTCACGTGATTTATTGGATGTTCTATTTTAAGAACCAAACGCATCTGATGTGTGTTGTCGCGTCTAAGAAAAGTTTAAATATTTTTATGAAAGCTTTTCAATTATTTTCACAAGAGAGGAAAAGCTTAATTTCATTGCGATTAAAGGTAGCTTTTATTTGTGGCATATTATTAAAAAAGTTGAATTTATAAATTAGTAACTTGAGTTGTGAGTTTATCATTTGTATATATGGTCATGTCTTTAAAGCGTCAGTCAGTAGTTCCTTCTCCTTGCAGAGGTTGGAGATCATGGATTTCCACTTCCTTCGACCTTGCGCTTGTCTCGTCACGTTCTTCCGGTTATCAGGTCCTTCTCTCTCGACTCATATCTCAGAATGTGACCACATAATTGCAATTTCCTTGTTTTGATGTTCCTTAGAGAAAATCATAAAAATTCGGAAATGTCTCAAGACTCAGGGGAAGTATAACAATGTATGGGATGAATGTCTTGCATTTCACAAGCTCAACCGTTAATGGAAAACAACATAACAGAAGGAAGTTTTGGCAGTACTTTGACATTTTAGTATGCGATAAGTGTTTCAACGTAGATCGCACTTTGTGGTCATACTTCTCAATACTAAATTAGGAGTATCAGTTACGTGCTGGACAGACAGAACATGATTATTTAAAAATGTAGTACGCAGATATGGCTCAATTTATTAGATTATTCGCTGTTGAGAATTTGCGGCACTTGCTATTGAATTAGTTGAAAGACTCCGAAAAATTGAAACGCCACGTATACGTACAAGTCTTTGAACACTTTACAAATGAAGATGATGGTAGTTATAATTAGATATGAAGAATAGCTTTAAAATTCCAGCAAATTTCGCGAGCTACATTTACACGGAATGCATTCCATAACGCACGTTGTCGGTTCTACGTGGATTTGACCCGAAGGAAAATTGAACTCAACCTACTGTACATATATGGAGAATAACTTTTGCTAAAGCTTCCATTTCCTAGTGTACGTTTCTCGGTCCTACTAATAATGGTGATGCAGTTAGATATTTATAGGCATGAGACATACATTATCAGAGTTCTGTCCAGAAATGCAAGATGACCGGTAGAATTGATAAACAATCAATCAGCTGTATATTCAAATGTGAACACGCTGACAGAATAATAAATATATTTTAACGATAATAATTCTAATTCAAGCAGTCAAACTGCACGCGATCTATTTTTCGGGCTTCGTCTTCTCGTCGTTTGCATTATAGTAATTGATGATTTCTGTTTTTTTGCTGGTAATTCAGCACCTCGTTGTTCGTACGCTCCCCTGTTCACTATTTGATTATTGTAATATCTTGTTATTACTCACCGTCTATACAGCAGTGGAGAAAATGAATTTACGCAAACAAACGTCTTCTGCATTTCGAGACAAGTTATTATAATTATTCGCAACATTAATTGGAAATTAGTCACGAATTTCTATAGTTTCTAAACATTGCGTGCTTTGCTAGTTTCCTATATGATTATGTGCATGTTGTTTACATGTGATTTTTGCTTTTATGCATTCAAGTTTCCCTCCCTAAATAACGAAGAAAAAATATGCCCAGTCTTAACGACTATTTAAATTTCAATTACACTGCCTCCAACAATAAATGCAAACTATTTTTTGGCGATATATTTAAACTATATTACAAAACAAGTAATTGATCAAACAAGTCATATGTTTTATTAATATAATTGTCATATTTTATTATGTGTAGAGACGTTTGGATCGTGACTTGTAATAAAATCACTAAATGCACTCAGTACAAGACGATATTAGTTTAAAAAATATTTCTATTACAACTATTAAGGCTGGGACAAATTGAAAAAGATGATTGTTTATGGCTAGGTTCCACACACATGGGGCCTGATAAACGATTTAGTGTGCAGATTTAATGCAAAACTGGATATATTGCATTTACGCCAGCTTTATTAATTTATTACTTAGATATAAAACTGCCTATCATTTTCCCTTTAGTAATCTGTTGTATTACAGACTACGAATGCGAAACAAAATTGGTAACAGGCCATTACAAACAGTGAAAAACCAGAGATATTGGGATTAGTATCAAATTTATAGTTTACAAATCAACTAATTAATAAATCACATATACTAAAATTTCTACGAATATATTCACAAAAATAATGCTTTTTAGTCAAAATCAAAGCTCTCTGATGGGAATAAAAATCCAGGACGGTCAACTACGCTTTTACCGGCCGATAAAATTTCATCTGTCCTTCCCCTGACTTGCAAAACTGACCATTTTGAAGGTCACTTTTTAGGAATTTAGAAATTTTTGCGGAATGTATATTTCAGTGAAACGCTTAGTTAGCCTTTTTCATTTATACATTCCACTGATATTCGTCTAGGGAGTGGACACATTTTCACCCATCTTTAAACAGCTGTTTAGAGCATTACAGTAAATTTACTTATTCTTCATATAGTTCCCACATTTGATTCCCTTTGGGTAATAACATGCTATAATGCTCAATTATCGTCCTGATATTCTAGTGTTCCTTGACAAAATGCCCGAAACTGCATCGAGCCGCAGACTGAATAGGATAGGAGTGAATCGTATTTTAAAAATAAAAAATCCTTCAGTCGAAATACTTTTATTGCATTAATTAAACTAAATATTTTTTGCTATTTATTTCTGAATTGCAGCTGAATCAATTCCAGCAAACCAATCCTTTTCACCCTTAATTATAGAAATATTTTTGCGATTTTGTTATTAGTACTGGTGCCATGTCGATAGATCGTAAGTTCCATATCAGTTGGCCGACAAGAAAGGTTATAAAGTGTACTGTAAATCGAAAAAAATAAAAAAGTATTCATAAAATATATTTTAAAATGTATTGCCATATACTACTTAACAAGTAGTATGCGTAAATCTATATTAATGAATGACAAGTCTTCTTTACATAATAAATTAAAACCGAAAGGTTTTTCTAACATTAATATAGATGAATAATGCATAAATTATAATTTGAACTGAAAAATCCAGGTTGCGTGACTAGTGTTGGCCAAGATCGACATGCCAAGCACTTTGGCCACTAAGATGGTCGTCATGTAGGGTTGTATGTTCATACTGTTGCGTGATCTGAGGTTCTTATCTAAAGTTTAACAACCGATATTTCCATACGAAAACAGTAAACTTCGCAGTTTGGCAAGAATATAGAAATATTTGCTATTCTTGAAATAATAATACGAAGAAGCATGACAATAAAGCATCCTTTTCGAAAGCATACTACTGAAATGCTTAGCAGTGAGTAGTACAGAAGGATTGAACAACGCTGTTTCGTTCTCATTATTATCAATGCATACCTTCTTTCCAACTGCTAAGCAGATCAGCCGATATTTGTATACTAAATGTTCTACAGAGCCACGGAGCAAAGAACAAGGGCGATTTAGTGCCCTTACAACCATCCAGCACTTTTTAGACGGGTCATAGGATGCAATGGGATGTCAAGAAGATCATCTGGACAATAGTCAAAGTTAGACTTTCGCTTCCGTACACTTGTTATTTCAAGCTACATGTATATATTGCAACATGAGCTCCCTCCCTGGAGATCTTTAATTGCTTTCAGGAAATAAGATATTGCCCAACGAGTTTTACAAAGTTCGCATTACAGAAGAAGAAAAGCAAAGCAGTAGTGTTATACGTTTCAGTGCCCAGCGCTCTACAGGAAACAGATCCTCCTAAAAGGAAGGGTGTAATTACATCTGACGACGGGTTTCGGAAACAAAAGAAGATGAGAAAAGACAGAAATGGTCCCATTGCTGTTTTTCAAAGATTCGGATGTTTGTAGAGCTAAAGATTTGAAGATTTTAGAAATATATCTCAATTTTTGTATACGGATACATCCCATAGAGCGATGAAGAATCACACACAGCTCGTTGTGTGCGTAAATGGAAATTGCACATGAAAGGTTGTGTGACTCCTTTTTTGGTTAGCCTGATGGCAATATAATGAATCAGAGTGGCGCAGATTTCCTAAAAAATATTAAGATACACATAAGTTTATCTACCTAACTATAAACTATATAAATACTGAAATTGACTTGTGTACTTATTCAAAATTCTAACACTAGCAATTCATCCTCGGAATGTGATAACATTCAAAAATGAATTCGCTGTCTCTCTCTCTCTCTCACCACTGACCATCACAGTCATAATGCATTTCCCATTATTCATTTATAGATCGATTTGTCGTAACACATAGTACGCCACATTTATGCATAAATTAATCATAAAACATTCTGCAGAATTTCAGAATAATCGATCATTAATAACGATAAAGAATCAATTATTTTCAAATCATTGATTTTTTAACTAATGAATATACAAGCAGACTTGGAAATTGAATTGCATTGAAATTATAAAGTTGGCATAGCGATTATAATTCGCGACAAACTGCCAAAGAAAAGAAAATCAATTAATGACTCCCCGACACGTGCTGCCAGGGGAATGAGAGTGCATCGAAACGAAGAAACGACACAACGAACTGCTCGTCTTAAATGTAACTGCGCGTCAACACGCCGCGAACGCGCCAATGAAACACGCGCGCAGTGCGCTGCCCGTCATTAAACAAACGCTACAATGGAAGCCACAGGTTCCGTTTTTAGGGGTCTATGTATACAATTTTTAAGACTAGAAAATCTTTACGTCAATTTATACCTGTTATTGATATGCAATTTGTATGGCTTCCATTGAAAAGGTGACAGTATTCGATTTGAACATTTATTGCAAGTGATATTTTTTGACTATATTCCGAGCTAACGGACGCGTTTAATATTTGTATTATAACATTTTACTTTCTAGGAAAAAATAAAGGGATTAATGAAAGTTGTTGATTTACAACAAGCGCAAGTTTGTCGGATCCTTTATCCTAAATGTGTTGTTATTCGTACACCTATTCTGTATACGGTATACTGCGGGATTTGCCCAGGGTCACGCGCAATTCACATTTTATCAAAACAGGTAAAATTAATCAAAGATGTGCAATGTTTAGCTGCGTTTACCCCGTGACTACTGCATAATAGATAAATCAACTAGGCTGGCAATGCAGCAGTGCTGTGAACCAAACTCCAAATGATCGCCACCTATTCATCGGAATTTACACGCTTCACAGTGTTAAAAAATCGATAATATTGATTGCCTGACAGTGGATATTACAACGATGAAATAGATTTTCCTCGTCC
>JAUYWV010026010.1:0-16821 GCA_032274565.1 Nematoplana nigrocapitula
CAGTGACTCGGGACCCACACGAACTGGATGCGCGGGCCGCGCTCTCGAATGGTCTGGATCGCCAACCAGGTGCTTCGGCCGGACTCGCAGTCCTGCTGCAGGGGGGCGGCCTCCAGTTTACCGATGGCCGACTGCGAGTAGGAGCAGAAGCGGATCGTTTGTAGGCCCTCCAAGTCCTAATCCTGCTGTTTAAAATTTTTAAAAGTAGTATTGCTTGCATTTCTAGTATTGCAATTAATTCCCATGATTCATTTATTTTATATAGTTTTTAACATCACTAGGTGCGTAATTTCAAAGAATAATCTCAGTCGAGTAATTGTTGAGTTAGAAGAAAACTGGTGGAGTTTCATGAATTGCCAGACAAATTTTAAATTACCGTCCGTCCCAAAGGTTTAGCGTTCTTGTCTTTCGGTTCGTTGTACAATTTGATAATTTGGCTTACGATGACATGCCATGTAAATCTCTGAAATCGAAAAAAAATCGAAAGTCAGTATTGCTCATCGGTAAATTCAGTATAAAAAGTTTTACTTTTAATGGGTAGAATGCAGGAATCCGATATATACACAACAATAACAAAGATGGATTTAGGAAACGATTGTCTCCACAAATCCTCGACTCTGATGTACCTGACAAAATTTCGCCTTCTGAGTCCATTCCATGCCTTCCCAGCGCAGCTTCCACGAGACTGCCCCTTTGATTGAATCGCTATCTTCCACTTAGTCGGTCAACACCTTAGACATCCCCTGACCGAGAGGATTGTTATCGCGGAACTTTGTGAAGGCTGGTACAGAAGCTTCACCAGTAGGAGACTTTCTCTGAACGCCTTCTGGTTGTCCACGCGGTTAGGTTAGTTATGGATGAGTTCTTCGCAATTTGACAACACACAAAGTATTGGCCGTCGACAGACAAATCTGTCCAGTAGTTGTTCCCGGCACGGCGGTTTAATCGCGTTGATAATGACATCTTTACGCTACCTGCCACAATCCAACTTTTTTATCTGGAGCAGCTTGACTCATAGAAATCGGATTGCGCGGCACAGCTATTTTAATTGACTGCGACAAAAGTTCGAGAGAATCTTTAAGTCTGTAAATCGACTCTGTTTCTCAAAAGGCTTCAAACCATTTTTCATCCAGTATAGAAGTTTTCTAATAGTAGGTATATACAGTATATAGGGACGGTTTTGCATGCTGCCTCCTGAAAGGCGGTATAAGCAGTTACATATCTAGCCTTACTCCATATTCGCAGTGGTGTACTCTTTGCAATCCCTAACTCGGCACACAACTGACCCAGAGTAAGCAGATGTCCATTCGATCTTTCTGAGTGAATTGTTGTCAACGGCGACACATCATAAATAGGTTTATTAGTACGTATGAATTTCCTGCATTTTACCCATTAAAAGTTTAATTTTTGAAACACAAATATCTCTATTCATAATGAATGTACGGTATACTGATTAACAACACTGACTTTCAAAAGATTTCGGAGATTTATACAGCATGTCATCGTAAGCCTAATTATCATAATAATATATAAATATAGATGGAAAAAAGATTCAAGTTTTGACATATATTTTAATAAATAATAAAACGTGCACTGTAGAGTTAATGAAAATCAAAGTGCATGAAAAGAATAAGACTTAGTATGTGACACGAAGTCACATGTTGATCCCAGTTACCAACTCGCCCGGTCAGTAGTTGGAATCATATGAAATACAATCATCCTATTTAATGACACTTTTTGTGCAGACACACAGGCCAACAGTAATTGGTATAACAATAAAGTATCTAAAGGAACGTGCAAACCATGTTTTTTGGCGGTTGAGGTGTGTCCGAGTCTTCCTGGAAAATTTAGAATGAAACGACTGCTATCTTTTAAATTATTATTACTGCTGTTTAGAACAACCTATATTAAATAACAATCAGCGACTTTATTTGGTCGGCTGATAATTACAGTACATCCCACTCAGACATTGGTAATGAAATCTATACGCTGGTGGTATCGTATAGACACTATTACTATAAAAACCGGCATTCAATAAAAAAAATAATTGACATTTCAGATTATAGTCATTGCTAATGACCTCATGCACCCAATGAACTAGTAAAGAAACACACTCGGCAATATGCATATCACCAGCCAACCAG
Source organism: Nematoplana nigrocapitula (assembly GCA_032274565.1). NCBI lineage: Eukaryota > Metazoa > Platyhelminthes > Proseriata > Nematoplanidae > Nematoplana > Nematoplana nigrocapitula. The sequence goes on from JAUYWV010026010.1 coordinate 2,145, forward strand.
GTTCTGCAACATGCACATAAGGAAAACTAAGGTCATGTTTAATAGTCATGCAGCGCCAGCACTGCTTTCTGTATAGACGGCAAGTCTATAGAAGAAGTAGATAGCTACGTTTACCTGGAAGTCTGGTGACAAAGAATCACACTCGGTTGGTCGGCTTTCGGGAAGGTAGGGAACATTATATGTAGAGTAGAAAGTCAACCATGAAGATCAAAAAGAAGATCTTTATAACCAGTACATTTCCCCTTGTTGACCTACAGTAATGCCCTCGCTGTAGCACAACGAATGATGGAGAGAATCATGCTTGGAATCACCCTAAGAGATAAGAAAGCTAACTCCTGGAACGTCAGTACACCGCATCAAATAACCTCATAAAACAATCAAGAGGAGTAAGCACAGAATGGACTGGTCACATGTCAAGACTAAGCGACAATAGATGGACGATATGAGGGTCACTGAAACAATGGACACCAAGGCAATGACAAAGATCTAAAGGACGACCAAAGACACGTTAGCGGGATGACCTCACACGCTGTTTAAGGCACACTTGACACATCTAGCCAAGGACTGCCGTTGGTGGAAGGAATTCATAGAGGAGTTCCTCCTACAGAAGTGATTTCTGACCTGGATGATGACGATGATCACTTGACCTCCACTCTCGAAAGAACAGTCGGGAGATACAGATGAAGATAGGATTGCAGGCCCACAGACAACACGAGAGGAGAGCAGGGGTCAATTGCCCCCCCCCCAAACACACAGACACACGTGAAAGTTATGATGGACTGGCAAACATTTGCCTACAATTTGATGTTCAAAACGAAACCATCCATCCGTAGACAGAATCAAAACAGTAAAAGGGCCCAATTTCGAAAACTTTCTATCGCTAGTATATTAAAAGTGTGCCAATGGGGAATAAACTCTTACGTCTCACATTTTATACATTTTTTACATACAGTAGGTATAGACCGTTTGATATCCATAGGGTTACAAATCTGTGCACAACTATTTTTTCTGTTTATAACGATTTTTAATTGTTTTTTACTTTTGATATTAAAGCTGTTTTTTTGTTTTGATATCCCTCTGAAATTTCAATTAAACTGTGTTTAAGTTTATATTTTATTTTATACAGTCAATTAGGCGTTAATCTTCAAATTTTTTATCACAAGCGATTAATCGATTGATTCCGGAGTTTTGATCACATTGTCTACAAATAGTTTCCAGACCTTTTTAAGTGGAGAAGGGAAATAGAGCTATAGGTAGACGATTGTGAGACGGGAGAGGGGATATGGATCTGAATTGGGGTTGTCAACTAAACAATTTGTTTTTTTCCCCCAGATCATTCGTTCTCTTCCTCCCACAGACTATAATAGATAGGTACGAGGACGGGAAGAGTTGCATCAAACATTGGAAATTGATTGCTGCTCTTATGTCGTTACTGTTTGCCCACACGGCCTCATTCATTCGGACACCCCCCTTCTGCTGACGCTGTACACTTTCCTCACATATAATGCAATCTTGTGAACTGGATGGCTCTTACAAATTGATAGACGGACAAGCGATCCGGAAGGAGATCATCTGTGTGGAGGGGAAGATCGAGATATGACGGCGAGTTCTCCTGCGGTTTTCTTGCACAGTTCTGTGGTGCATGAGCTATAGGTATAGCTGGATGTTTTGCGTTGCGTCTCTCTATATACCCCTCGCGCGATCCAACAAAGCTATAATCATTGCTCCTCGTCTCCCTGTGTGCTTCCATCTGCCTACTTCAGTTAATAAGAAGTTTCTGCCATACTCAGATCTTTTGTTTCTTTAGACGCAGTAAAAACCGCAAAGTCAAAACACATTTGAACACATTACGTAGCTATACATGAACGTGACCAAATTTCAAATGCCGACATCGTTCAATCATCAGACGTAGTAAAATTCAAAGGCAATACTGAAAGGGGGAAATGTTTACCTAATTAAAACAAACACCAAAAAAATATAAAAAGAAGCAGCAAAATGTTGATTAAATGAAGAGTTTAGGAAACACGGGAAAAATATTATTTTTACTTCCTCCTCGTCCCTCTTCCATCAGAAAATCAATGCTTTAACTAATATTTTTTTATATTAAACACAATTTACCTGAAAGTGTTTTCCTCTCTCGTGTACGTTATGTTTTCTTCAATCTAAATTATTTCCTATTAGTTTTCAGAGGCCTATTGTCCCATCTACTTCTTCTTTCTTTACTCTCATTTTTTCTTGCTTATCCAGCTTTGAATAATGTCAAACGTTTGAAACGTCTTATCGGCAATGATGGATTGAGAATTTGCTTCAGGTCGATGAAGGCTGTCTCCTATTTCAACGACAAATGGATGCTACACTCCGTGCACTCTTGGCTAATGTCGTTTACCAATTTTCTTGCACGATTAATCGAACCAGCGACCTTAAAATTGCCGAGAAAGAACGCTAATTATTCGGCGGTGGAGACCAATCTCCAAATCTCAAATCTCAAATTCCTGTAAATATCACTCTACTAATTAATTCTTATCGATCAATAGGAATACGGCCGTAAATTAAAAATTTCATCATTGGTACACGTTATACTACAATGAGTGGTTTAATATTACTGTATGTAAATATAAAGATGAAAACTTTATTCAAAATTAACAGTTAAATAGTGTAATCACCTAAAGGTGCATTAGGTCGCCGGGCTTTTTAGGCCGACGGTTGGCCAGAGCTACACAGTAACCGCTACAGGGCGCCTGAACATCTTAGGGAGGTCTTGGCGGAAGCAGTTCGTAACACAATGGCGAGGTCGAAAGCGGGGAGACAGACCTCGAAGCGAACGGGCATATCGTTTGTGAAAGCTGGTATGCCCGTCCACGAGCGGTCAGTGAGGGAAGCGAATTAGCGATGTGCGATATGATTTGCAGAAACAACGGACTGGGAGATCGCAGTCGATAGCGTCGGGAAGAATGCGGAACGTGGAGGCGGAACTGTGCCGCGTTGGATTGTTAACACGACGTGTCCGCCAGATGTTGTGGCATGCATGGTCTACTGCAACAAGAGCTATGGTGTTAGTGGAGCTGACAGTGCGTGTGAGACGAAGATAGAGGAGGTACACGAGAAGAAGATGTTGAAGTACGACAAACTGATCAGCGAGACCCGTAGTAGTGGGTTTCGGTGTTGGCTGTATGCAGTGAAGGTGCAGGTGTTAAGGTCAACCTTGTGGTTTTGGAGCAAAATTGGCGTGCGTGGTGATGTGCAGCGGAAGGTGGTGAATTGGCTGCGGAGATGGTGTCGGCGTGGATCGTTAATATTACCAAGAAGAAAACAAAAGCGGAGACAGTCTAGCGCAGGTGGCGCCGTCTTACCGGGCTGTTGGGCCCAGAGGTAGTAGTTTCGTGGGCAAGGGGTCCGAAACCTCCTTTTCCTACTTGATGACCCGCTTTGGAAGAGTAGAGGAGCGCACGAGAAAGCCATCTCTCTGAAATAGAAATTTATATTATCGGTTGAAAAAATAATAATGAATTTCTGTCCAACTCGAACTTGATACGTAACTTACAACTGGTCTCGAAACCGCAATCTTCTACTTAGGAGGATATCTGAAACAAATGAACTAAAATCAATCTAAAAAGTCAAACTAAAATCGATTTTGAACATAAGCGTGATGTGCAGACAGACAGACGGACCCTTTTACAGAGATGCAAGGACGCATCTAAAAATTATCATCTCGGATAGCCAATCATCATTTGCTGTTTCCTGAATGGTGAACTTTTTCTTGTGCATGTTGTATGATTTCACACGTGTACGTATTGCAATCGGTCCATTTCCTTCATCGTGTTCCTTGGATGGACATATGCAATTTTAGTTGACACCATTCGGTTCCTCTAAATATTTTGATTAAGTAAAAATGGGATGAACCATATTTCTATGGTTTAAATATTTTTATTGTGGGTGATCATGCCGCTTTTTGGCTAAACTATCACTATAAGCGTAGTTGACCGTCCTGATATTCTAGTACTCCTTGTAATGCGTCCTCGACTCTTCCTTCCCTCCAGACAGATAGACATATGTGACGCCTTGTCCATTATAGGCCACCACAACTAAAATAGTCTTTGAACATAAGCTCCGTGATTCCCGGGTCGTTGGGTCGGTCGCGTGACTTTAGAACGCGTTTGGTCAGTTTGCCGTCGACTGTCCTATCGCGCATGCAACGCTGAAGAGTGTGAAGACAGAAAGTATTGTTGTTGGAGGGGTAGATGAACGTAGATAAGCTGTTTGGCGACTGACTGTTTATTTTCTACTTACTTCTTGATTATATAAATATCAGTTACATTTATAATTCCAATTTACAAATATTCCCGAATGTCGGTTATTCATTACAACACTTGCACGCGTAACTGCAACGGGCCACTGGTATCCTTTTATAGAGACGCGAGGACGCATCAAAAAAGTTAGCTACACATGGGCCTAACGACTATTTCAAACTCAAATAAAACTCCAACCCTGTAGGCAAACAGCTTAGGACGGAGTACCCCCCCCCCCCGCACACACCTATTTGAAGTCGGTTTCGTGGACCGACTTTTATGATAATTTCAGCTCCGGATCCGCCATCAATTTCTCTTTTGGCGCGTGCACATCCATTTACCAGCCCCAATCAATAAGCTAGACGCTATTACTGTACGTATGGGATGGGACAAGAAGAGACAAAAAAGAACTGAATTTGTTAGATGCCAGTTAGACGACACACTACAGTAGGTAGGTCTGTTGATTAACCTTTTCGCCGCTCATTTTGGTGGAGGAGATGAGGTGATCGATGACACTTTTGTGTGTGCCGCGCAAGCTCCTGTGTGTGCTGTCTCTCGTCTGTGAGTGTGAGTGAATGTCTGGAGAGTAGGCAAGGTGCCACAGGAAGAATGTCGAGGAAGAGATTGAAAGAGAACTGTCAGAAAAGATTCCTGGGATGAACACAGCACAGACTATACCTATCGCAAGGCACACCGTGCTAGGTGGGGGAGAATACGTTAGTTAGTTAGTTAATACACGCCTGAGAGTGATTTGGGCGGGTTTTATTGAGGAAGCGATGACTCAAACGGATATTCATCCAGGTCAGGTATACGAAACAGACAGTGGTGGGTTTGTGACGGCATTTTACGCTCTGGTAGATGGAGGCGGTCGAAAGATCCGTTTTCTCCATTTCATACCGGTTACAATGAGATGTAGTAGGAAGATAGGCATTGTCGAAATAGAGGTGATCCGCAAGGCTGAACAATTGGCCCATCTTTTTATTCAGTTTAAGTCACGAATGTCGCCTTTTGACACAGGGCTTTGATTTTATCTCTTGTGCTACTTTGAACAAAATAGGATCCACAACCCACCGTCCTTTATCTTCTGAATGCAAACCACATTCAGTCATATTGCTTTCACTCTTCCTATTATAGACTGTAAAATGATATTTAGAGTCGCTTCTCGGAAGGGAAATTCCTCATTATATGTACTGTAGCTTAGTCGAATGAAAACATTGTAGATGTAGTTAAAAATAATCTTTGTGGTAATTTTTCCCTTTTCGCTTTCTTTAGTTGTTGGTTTTGTCCCTGAAATTAGTGACGAAAGTTTTCATTCATTCTCTTCGTATCTTTCCTGAGTGACTCAAAAGTAGAAATGATTGCAAATATGTAGTAAATATGCATATACGTGAGCCAGAGAAAACATTTCCTTACGAGAGATTAGATCAAAATCTGCCTTCGGCCTTTGGTCTAAACGCTTCTTCTGTCAATCAATTAAAGATTTTCACCGCACTTATCAATGAAAATTAAAATGTATTCGCGAGCTTTCGACTCCAGCTAGAGTCAAAATCATGTGTACAGAAGAATTAAAAACTAAAAAACGGAGTTTATATATGTCCTGTACTTGTACAGAAGAAAATCAATCTGTTTAGTCCACTGAATCGTGCTGCCGGACAGGAATCGATCTGAGCAATCGATAAGCAATGTTCGAATCCAAATTGAAAACAAACGGATATCCAAATTAACAACACGATCGGAGAACTGTTTAATGAAAGCAGCTTCAACCAAAGGACGTATTTTGAAATCATTTATACAATTATACCGTAAATATATAATACGGCTTGAACGAAAGTCCATAGAATAGGGCCATGAGTCCAAAGAGATTTAGACAAAGCATTGTTTTGAAATTATGATTTGGACTGCTCTTTTGTGTTCCTTATTAGGACAGCTCAGATCTCTTCCTGCTTCACCAATATAGAATTTGTCACAATTATTATAATTTATACGGTAAACAACTGTTGAAGAAAATTGCCTGGGCGCATTAGAATCCAAGCTATTTATTGGGATAATTGAAAACAATGTCGGAATTATAAAAGCGAGAAAGTTTTTTAAATGAGGGAATCTAGGGGACACACAATCTGTTTTTTTAAGGAACAATAAAATCGGGTAATGGTTTGTAATAGCAACGGCGGGCCTGTAAAAATGTTTGTTTAAAATGAGTTGGGGTCGGGTAGTTTGAGAAGAGACCTCTTAATTAACCAAATGTCACCATCCAAATGTTCGGGACTACAAATTTTAAGGGCACGAAGAAATAAACCCTGCGCTGTCAATGTTATTTTCTCGATCTACGTATTGTATTTTAGTTTTCAACAGTATAGAAAGTTTGTTTGTTCGTCTTATGACTATAACAACTAGAAATTGGTAGTGATTTTTTAATTTAACTTTAAACATTTCAAGTTTAGTGGTTACATGTGTCTTTGCTGAATTGTCGCCGAGAAATATTTGTTTTATCATGCTTATTTCCGTTTCTCTTAGCGCCTTTATTGTACTCAGATGATTGTGTCGTGGTGACAAATAAACTCGGCCGTCTCTTTCAGACTGCCGTCTACAAAGAATAGCTAGTACACTTCAGATAAAATTTTGACTGAACTGAAGTCGAATAGACAGGCGAGAAAGACAACTTCAAAATTCAGTAAGCACCCAATTGTTTTTCAAAATAGGAATGCTTTATTTAGTTTGTGCTTCGCGATGTTGCCGAGCAGTATTGTTGACAAATCCTGTGACACGCCGTCAGTGTAGGTCACCCCTGTGTTGTTTCAGGGTCTTTGTTGTCCAGTCCAAGGTTCCCACCCTTAGCGCTGGATCCCCCGGGGAAGTTGTTGACTTCGTCTGAAGAAAGCTCTCCGCGTTCTACAATAGCTTCTATAGTCGGTGCCACTGCGGCGACGTACAAGCTACGACACTTTCTTTGCCCGAAGAGGGCCTCCCTTCTTTCTCAATTCATTTATCTAACCCGCCTAGCTAAATAGTTCTGCATGGAGTGAGTCAGTGTTGTGTGCTTCACGGGGTCGAATCTGGGGCGAACGGAAGGAAGAAGAAGTAGAATGGCGTTGGGACGGTGCTGTTGGAGGTGGGTTCGTGCAGAGCAATGGTTCTAAACATTTTTGCACCGTGCCCTCCCCCCTGAGTCAACCTTTTTTTACTGTGGCCCCCTATATGAAGCAAACTTTCAGAAACGCCTCCCCCCTACTAATTGTGTCATACAGTATGTGGATGGTATAATGACGTTATGCATGTGTGTGTCTGTGTGCGTGTACGTATGGTTTCTTCCATTTAAATTTTTTTGCCATATACTCGAATAAGGCTACACTATGGTTAGTACCTAGCGGTCACCTCTCCTTATTGAAAAGTTATGTTGCATTGACAAATATGCTTCAAATCGAAAATTGGAGGCCAAAAAATATAGAGAGAGAAACAGTAGGAGGTCACGGAGAATGCAGCTCTTTGTCTGCCGGAACAGGACACCCCGTCACGAGTAGGCTGTGTTGTTGTTCTTCTTCTTTTCGTCATTATGGGCAACTACGGGAACCAGTCCCCAATCGTGCCCACCAAATTCCTTCTACAGCAGATCTGTGCGATTAATATGCCATATACTATAGGTACTACTCTCAGTAGTTATCCAGCATCCACCGCGGACTTAGGAGATGCACCACAAAGGTTGCCGTCTATGGGCCTCTATTTGGGCATCTGCTGAAATTAATCATAAAAGGTGACCCGGTCTGGATTCCAACCAGTGAAACTGCTCAGTATTAGTTACAGGCATGTGACCTCTACACCACCACCGCGGCTGCTATATATATACTTCAGTTATATTTGTCAAATGGGATACTCTTCCGAGGGTTTGAAGCTACTGCAGATGCGACGCCCGCGAGGCCACCGACCCAGGATCCTCTCAGAGTACGGATAAAGGAGGCAAGACAAGCATCCTCCCTACAGAAGAAAGGCCATTGAGGTTGACCAATAAGGACCAATCACCAGGTTTCGGAACGACGAAGGCAGAAGGACACTTTTCGATAGGCAACTCTCTGGTTCAGAGTTGATTCACTACTTTTAGCCCTAAAAGCTGCACAGAGGATAGATAGAGAACCCAAACAGGAGTGATTTACAAACAAGTGTCACGAGAAAAATGTCTAGAAAATCAATTTTGTATTTGTTGCAATAATAGAACAGAAGCGTTCCGTCAACTATACTGGTTTTAGCTTTTAATGAGGCATGGGATGAAGGTGACCACACAGAATGACCAGCATACGGTGGCATAACAATGCAAGATCAATTATTTGGAGTCGGTGATGAGTGAGAATCGAAAAAGTTCCTAAACAGAACTTCCAGGTGGGTTGGAGAAACTGGATAAAATTGCAGCGCCAAGAAGGTGCCAGAAAAGAGACTTAACTGGGCAGCGACATGTGGAGAGGAGAACGGGGGAATAATGTCCCCTGGAAAAGCAAATGCTGAATAAGGACTTGCCGCGAAGGAGAGGGAGTGAGCGACCAAAACACACTGAAAGGATTCAGTTGAGACTCATGAGACAGAAGACGTTGGAAGAGTAGCCTGCATCACCATTGCAGCAACCCCACAACACGTGAGAATGGCCAAAGGTAGTATAGAAGAAGAAGAAGAAGGTTAGAATCAAAAAAGTGACTAATTTATACATTTCTTCAGTCTAAATTCAAACATTTCATATCATCCTGTTAGGTTTAGTAGGATTCTGAAATGGTCACAAGATCATCCCGAATGACTGTCAATACAAATAGTTTTTTTAAATGGGATTCATGCTACGAGGCACGAGCCCCACCCAATATAACGATGGGGAATTTCTGTGTGTAGAGAGAGAAAGCCAAGTTGAAAGACGACTGTCTGTGCATTCTGTCTGAAGTCAGATCAAATAGTTTCCCGTTACCAGATCCGCCAGATGACAAGAACGTGTTTTGAAGAGCGGGCATACGATTCTAGTGCAAACTGTCTGTCGAAAGAGCCCTTCAAAAGGGAAGAGAACCGTGTCGATTGAAATTGTTTTTTTGGCAAATGGAGCATATGTAAATGATCTTCAACTTAAACTACTGTATACCTCATGGATCTGTATCAAACTAGTCAACTAAAGTAGAATAAAAAAGTGATGCAAAAGCTTTCGCGTAGTCGTTAAAGTGCATCAGTTTCCGAGGCCCGTATGTCTTAAATGACGACGATAATACAGTACTTATCGTTAAATCGGGTAATTCGGGTCACATTTTTACCATTTTTGGTATCTGTAGTATTTGTTTTATAATTTATTGTATTCAAACCACTCCGTGAACTATGCAAGAATTAAGTGATTTCTAGTGCAATAGTGCAGTTTTCCATTAGGAAAAAAACTACTTTTATCCAAAATGATAACACAGTTTATTTTCTTCTAGTGAGAGTAATTCGGGCTAGTACAATGAAATTACATGGTACAAACCTATGACATATCAGAAAATGTTCAAATGTTGACACATTAGGTGCACTCATAAAAAGGGTCATCTGTGTTTAAATTGCACCAACCGCATGTCCATATGTGGCATTTGACGCACCTCACCCAATCTTCGCTACCAGCACAAATGTCACAATCATCATCATTTGTGGTAGCTGCAGCTGCATATGCCCCACTTGCGCTTGCACCAGGAAGGGAAGCCAAGCCTGAAGTAAAAGCACTACTCATCCTGTGTTGTCTAGACGTTGTTGAAGAACTGGGGTTCGCAGGGTCATTGCTTCGCAACTGTGTGATGATGTTATTGTCCTTCCGGCTGTAACTTTAGCGCCACGTGGTCTTCTTTAAGGCTTGGTTTGTCCTCGTATCGCCTTTAGCATGTTGATAAGTGAATCATCCAAGTCCCTGCCATTTTATGACTTATTTGATGCAAACAAATTCATACATTTATAATAACTGAAGTGACCCGAATTAGCCGCTTTTTTGGGAGTACTGTACATTATGACGCCGCTATAGTGGCGAAACGTTTTCCCTGGTTCACGAGTCTGCCCATGTTCTTCTTGTATTGTTCCCAATTTTATAGTTAAATAAAAAACAAATACTGCTGTTCTCCGAAGAGGTTCGAATATACTGTATACTGTATGATGTCGTCGTCGTCGTCAGGTCTCTTCCCCGGTCCGGAGAACTTCTGTCTGTTCCTAGCTGCTTCCGTACACCAACCCAGCTTCTTCCTGGTCCATGTTGAAATATTCTCTTCCCGTGTTGTTCTTTGCCTTCCTTGTGTTCTTTTTCCATCGCCCTTTCCTTCAAGCAACTCTTTTAGCAACCCTTCATGTATTTTAATATCTCCGAAATATTACGGACGTATATCTCCAACGTCATTTTGTGCAGGCTTACCTCGTTGGTCCTCGAATGCCTCCTCAAAGTGATCAGTTTATCGTGGATCAACTGCAAAAAGTGCCATCTGCTTAGCGCTTAGCGGAGATTTGCCCAAACCCCAAGCTATGCAAGCCAGCAAATACTGCCTCTTTGTACCGTCCTATCAGCCTCCTGAGTTGTGTGGGCAAGCTCACCGAAACGTTGATCAATGAACGCCTCTGACAATTCTCGATACCAGGTCCCTCCTACATCCACCGCAAGCCGGCTTCCGTATACACACGGACTTATCTTCTCCAACTTCTCAGGACGACCCTCCTCACATCAGAAAGCTCGCAACGCAGGAAACCATTTCCGCCCTCCCCTTGCCGAGATTCAGCTCTGGACCGACGGCGTCACGAGCAGCGGACCCAGGGCGGTCCTGTTCGTGGGCGGGGAGCGCTACTCCTCGCTAACTATCCCCACGGGCGCGGGCGCCAGCTCCTTCTACACCGAGTCGGTCGCCTGCTTTGAAGGGCTACATCGCGTGCTATATGTCCCGAGTTTCTCACGCTTCGAGGCCTCAGGGTCCTCAACAACCAGCAATCACTTCTAAGAAGACTATGCGCCGATCCCAGCAGGCAGAACGACCCGATCTACACGGCGATCTGGCACGGGCTGACCAAGCTTGGCGTTTTGCATGACGTCGACCTCCAGTAGGTGCCGGGTCACTGCGTGGCAACGAGGAGGCCGACGCAACGGAATGGGCGGGGGCCACCCATCCGCAAACAAGGCTTATCGACGGCAAATCAGCCCGCGCAGCCACATCCTGACGGTCGCTCGCCGAAGACCTCGTGCGATACAATGAGGACCCCACTGCGCCACCGCCGGCTTCACCCGCGACTTGCCCTACACGATGCGCGAGGAGGAGGTTGTGCTGGTCCAGCTCCGTACTGGGCACTCGCGCATGCTTTGCTCCTACCTCCACTGCATCGGGAGGGCGGACTCATCAGACTGCCCCGACTGCATGGGAGCCCCGCAGGACGCGCAACATCTCACCATTGACTGCCCCAACTATGCGGCTGCTCGCCTGCGGTTCCTTGGACCTGAACCTTTGTTGGCCATCTTGGGACAGAGCGGGCCAGCCGTGCTGTGCTGTCCTACCTGAGGGAGGTCGGGACGCTGATGTGCCCTCCCGACTGAGAATAAATAACAACCTTCTATATATTCAAACTGTATACTGTAGGTAAACGAATCGATTCTCTTTCCTATTTTCAGGAGTAGATTGAGTTAGAATAAATGCACGCAAACTTTTCAAACAGAGGGTATAGATCAAATTACAAGTGATAATTCAAATTTCTGGGCGGCGTAAAGTGGGAAAATTATGCCCGGAAAATAATGTATATAATATAAACTACGTAAACGGTATGAAAAATATAGGCTTACCGGTGAATTTGACCGCCATATCGATCGTCACTTATAATTTGTTTTGATGTTTGTAAACATGAACTGTACAAAGGAAAAAGTGTATTTCTTGATTGAAAGTCTGAGACGCGCTGATATGAATGCCACTGAAATTCACCGTATTACTAGTGCAGCGTAGCCTGAAGAATCCTATTCTGTAGGACACATTCGAAAGATATTGTTTGTCAAGAATTTAGTCAAGAGCGCAGAGACTCATTTCAAAGAAAAGCAGGCTGTGGAAAGCTTAAATCTGATCTCATATTACAAAATTTGATGTAAAAGGTGGGTATCGTATAGTATAATGTCTGCGTGGAATTTACTTTCAACTTCTGCATATGTGTTTTCATCGTGTTACCATGTGTATAATAAATTATTGTATGGATAATTATTTATTCTTTTTTCACAAGCGGTCAATAGATTTTTTCTTTGGGCGGTCAAATTCACCGGTATCGCCTATACTTGCGAGCGACCTTAACAATTTTGAAAGTACAGTTTTTACAAATGTAGAGTTGAAATTCAGAGTTAGCTGCCTAGATGTCTAAATATTTTTCGACCATATTTATATATACATGTACATTACAAGTAGAGAATCGGTATTAGGGAAGCAGATTCTCAGAATAAAAAGGAGAACCAAAAGGCAAAGAAGACATTAAAATTGTTAAATGATTGGCCTGTATCGATCATACAGAAGATTGACCCTAAATAAAAAAACTCACTATGCCATTTTCAGTAAAAGAGAGTCAACTCATCCAGAGCTAAAATTAAAAATTGATGATAGATGTATTGCCAGGGAATATCCCACACTAAATTCCTTGGCCTTACAATTCAGTCAAACCTTCAGACAGATTGTAGTACTAATGATTTTCATGAAAAATCATAAATACTAAAACTCTCTGATAATTACAATCTTAGACTGTTATTGCAAATTCATAGGTTATGGCCTCTGATGAATTTCAGTCTTATCTTAATAATTATATCCATTCATACCTATCCAACAAGGCAAAGTAACAATATTCACCCGAAATTGTTCGGCTTATGCAACAAAAGCTTCCATCCTCTGGAATAATCTTCCCGATAATTTAAAATATATTAAAGAAAGAAATCTATTGGAAATGAAGTTTACAAAAGATTTTATTGCAAATTACTAACCGCGCAGAAATAATGAGAATTTATTTTTAATCTTATACTCTTTGGTTGCCAATTAGATCTCGTTGCTAGTCTCTGGCATCCTTTTGGTGAGAGAGTTTTTTATTTTTTATTGTATGTATTTCAAGGTGACAAATTTATGGCATATGTATTTGTATTTGTACATTTTAATGTTTTTTTAAACTGTCACTAATAAAATAAATTTCATTATTTTTATTATTATAGAACCAAGCTTATATCAAACATTTATTTTATGGTAACCGGTTTCGACCTTTCCACAATCAGTTTTAAACTAATTTAAATATCGCGGGTACAAATTAAAACAAAATTAAATTTGCTCGAAAATGACTGTGTGGAACGGTTGTAACCGGTTGTCAGGGAATAAATGTTTGGCAAAGCTTGGTTCTCCTTTTTTATTCTATACGGATATTTACAAACATGCTTATTCTCTGCATTTCCGCAAAAAAATATCGATTCAATTGGTTTGCTGTCAAACCCGGTTGAAGCGTTTTCGATATTTATCGTTTCTCGCAGTCCCGTAGGGTTTCCATTTTTCCTCAGGTTAAAATAACAATATTGTAATTAATTGGCCAAACCATTCGTCAGCATTGTCTCGATCAGTCCTCAATTCATTTTCGAAAAGAAGCTTCGCGGTGCTGTTTCTTATATACTTTCGCTCCTGGTGGTATAATATTTTCTTCTTTTCTATTTATATCAGAAATAATCGTTTCATTAATTTTCTTTAGACACTGATGACTTCTTATTTTTTCAAAATCGTGGATCTACATGATACTTCTGAAATACACCAATTGGAGCTTTTTGTGCAACACATTTGACAGGTGTGACGGATGGCCGAATAAGATATGGCAAGGACCAGCAAACATTTAGATCCAGAGGACGTGGCTTCGAGCCCCATCTAGCGTTCGAGGGGAAAATATCATTGTAGGGTAGCAAGGATGTCGTCACATTCATGCGGAAGAACACAGCAGGTATCTTTGGATGTCTGCAGATCTTCATATAGCAGATGAGACCAAAACGGCCGAATGGTATATGAACATCCGTGATGGAAGGCAACGGAAACCACCTTCACTATCGTTTTGAATATAGATTTATGGCATTCAATCAATGTAAACGGCCCCTAGTCCCCAGCAGCTCTTGGAACTTGGGTTACAGTAGCGGGTCTTTATTTCAAAGAGCAGGAGGTGCTAAGAATCATTATTGGGTTACATTAGGCCACTTAAATAATAAACGGATTACAACTGGGAATATACGACCTAGGCAATAAGACGCAAGTTGGAGAATGTATACGAAGAAATTAAGAAGCACAAAATCAACATTATGGGACTTATCGAAACACATTGGAAAGATTCCTCCTCCTCCTCTGAATCAGGTGGCGCGTATTCGCGCTGCTGTGGTCGACACGAGAGCACGCCATCCTTGTCTA